>QRFB01018477.1:0-20313 GCA_008931105.1 Oenanthe javanica | reverse complement strand
AATCTCTTTATGGGCTGATTTAATTTAAGAGACATATTTTTACTAAAACCCTAGTCGTTTTGATAAAAGAAGAAGATAGAGAGAGAGAAGCAGTTTTCGGGTGATAGTACACATCAATCCTTCATGAAAAGTGTTAGTGTGGATACCGTAGAGCGTAAATCGCGAGAGCGGGATACGTGGTGATTAAACAAGCTTTGGACCTTCATTAATCTTCCATTAATGAACTGTTAAAGTTTCTAAAAGTATTTATTCTTTATCTCCGAATTAATTCTTTTATTTTCGCATGGATCCTGCGGAGAGTTTCGCTATTTTGATTTATTTTTCACGTTTATTCCGCTGCATTTGTGCCTCGAAACCCTTCAATATATACACATAAAACATTACTCATACACACATAATAATACGTCAAATACATACACATGAGACGTACGTACCTGACCTTATGGTTTTATTCACATGGGACGTACCTATTAGTAGTTAAAAATTCAAAATCATTTTATTACTTTGATCTCAATACATCTCATCAGAAAAATGTGGTCTACCCTCTTTCCAACACATTAGACAGTTATAACGCTGTAACTTTGACAACATCCCTCAATTGTTAATGATTTCTATTATTTGAAGTTGCACTTGAACATAGAAAAGGTCATGATTTCCTAATCATGGATAGAATATTCTTGGTCCGAAAAACTCAATACTCAATACACCATCGAGATCTTTTCAAGAATTGGTCATCCGATAATACAAAGAAAACCCAATTCATGATGATAATAGAAAAATTCAGAAGATATTGTTCCTTTAAAATTACTCTGATTCATGAAGAAATTGAAATTGAAACTATAACCAAATTAAATATGTTAATACGTAATAAATTGATCTTTGGATATTGTATGATAGGTTATGTTTCATGGCCTTTTGGGCTTTGAAATTTTACAAACTTTTTTAATGAAAATTTAGTTATACAAATAAAACACATATCCACTCCAGGTCACATCAAAACAAAATATCTTTTTGGTAAATGTGATCCTTGCAGGGATCGGTTGCAAGTTGCAACTATCTGCTAAACAAATGATTGATATATTTAGTTGCATCTGTTTCATTTATTAAATTATTACACATTAAAAATATTTTTGGATTTCATTTTCATCTTCCGTTGATTTTGTATATAGTCAAAATAATTACAAAATAGTTATATTATAAAATAATTAGAAAATGTAAGGGAAATATTAGTTTGTTTAGAGTTTAAAATAATTAGCTTACCCCCACTTTTAGAGTTTGATTTTTATACAAATATGAATGAATCTTGTAGTTATGTTTAAATCAACCAACACTGTTTTATGTGTACAGATTTTATTTTGCATATTATATTTATCTAATTCTACTAATTATATATTTAATTATATTTAGTTACAATATACAATATTATATATATATATATAGGGGTCACTTCTATGGCCACAATTAGATAAATAACATAATCAAGTCAACCCATCTTTCACCATTACAAAAACAAATAAACGGTTGTGATTAAACCCATCTCTATTATATAGTGTAGTACGCTCTATTATAGAGCGTAAGTCTTTATATTTTTTTTCCTTTTATGTCCTTAATTTGTTACATGTAAATTATTTAAAAAATCTCACAAATCTCTAAAAAATAGTATGATAAAAGAGCAAGTGTGTTTCTAGGTAGATGAGGACGTGTATTCGTTAAAATTCTATAATAGAACATATGATTTAAAGGGTAGAATTGAAATTAAAAAAAAGTCATACGCACTATTATAGAGCGTATATGCGCTCTGCTCTATAATATAGCATATGGTTTTTTTTTCAATATCAACCGTTGATGTGTTCTTTTAATGATATTAGATGGGTTCGTTGGATATTTTTTTGATATCCAATTGTGACGGGTGAACAGTTTCTACATATATACATATATATGGTATGTTTTTGAGTTCTTATTGCTAGTTATGTAATCCTTGATGGTTATTGTTGTTGGTATTCTATCACTTATATATGTAATTCATTATTGGCGTTGTATATCATGTGTGGAAGTTGAGGTATTTGGAGGATATACATAGTATCTACTTTGATGTTTGATGATTTAGGAACGATTGCATACGTGTACGATTGCACATATAAAAAATTAAACACAATTTAAGCATAGCAGATATGCGCTTACGAAACTTTCGCATCCAAGTGATGCGTTTACTTCAGTTTTTTTCGAATAAATAAAAACATAACGTATCATATGCATGCGTGTCTAGACTTCCACATCAAGANATATATATATATATATATATATATATATATATATATATATATATATTTAACAAAAATAAAAAAATTTATATCAAATAAAAATTTATAATTTAAGGTTTTAAATGATATAAAAATTAAAAATTAATATTAATTATAACTATGTATTGTTTACTCATAAATATGTTTGCCAAAATGTCAAAAGACTATTATTTAGGACGGGAGGGAGTACCTTTTTATAAGTTGAAATTTTTTGATTGATGATGATTTTTGTGCAAACATGAGACCGTTATTATTAATGAGAAGGGAACTGATGAAAATTTGATAAAGTAATTGTTAAAAACCCATTAATTATATAATTTATTTCTTAAACCTATAATTTTCATGGCCTAAATATGGTGATTGGTGGAGTAATACATTTACTGTTTTACCCACCGCTGACTATAAATAAATGCTGCTATATCATCTCTCACTCTGCAGTCACAGACTTATCGTTTACATCATCATACCCTCTCTTCTCTCTTTTATTCTCAAATCCGATCATTTCTTTCATAACAATGGCCAAACAACCAGCTCGAGTTCTCGTTACTGGTGCTGCTGGTACTCTCTCTGTCTCTCTCCCTCTCTCTCGCTGTCTCTCTCTCCCTCTCTCTGTCTCTCTCGCTGTCTCTCTCTCCCTCTCTCTGTCTCTCTCTCTCTCTGTCTCTCTCTCCCTCTCTCTGATCTGCTATTTTTATCTCCGATTTATTGGATCTGCTGATACAAATAGTCAAATACTAGTTGTTTAGTAAAATGATTATCTTGTAATCTGTTTTTAGTTTTATTATTTGATGATATGGTTGAATTAGAGTGTTTTTTTTGTTATCAGCTAGGTGTAGTGTTTATTTTTGTTTTTAATCGAATATTTAGATTGATTATATAAAAGTTATGATCTAGTTGTTGTTAAGTGTTACTGATGCAAATCTGATTAAGGTGTTTGATCATTTGTTCGTGCAACCTTTAAGTTTGGTAAAATTACGATAAATTATTACTTGGTTGATTGGTTAATAACCTCGATAATAATGGATATATTGTATTATTCACCTCGATAAATTAATAACCTCTATAGATGACAAATGATAATCTATATATATGTATGTATAAATTGATTTAATGACAAATGAACCAGTTCCTTGTAGTACTTTTCGATGAAAATTTGCTAGTTTACAGTGGTAAGTCGGTTAAAATTTGGATTTCTAAATGTAAGACGTAATTGATAGTAGCTAGTCATTGGTTCTTCCACCAATCTAAACCACAGGACACTATGTTTGGTTACAGGCTTTTACAAATAATTGATTAGCATGTATCAAGTGGACGTGAAGTGTAATATAGTATGATATCTACACTGTTAATTATTCTAGCGTGTGTTTTGATTCCATGAATATGACATTCTTTCACTATTCAGTAAAGTACTATTGCATTTGTATGGGTGTTGATGGCTGTGTAAACGAAACTGTGTTTTTTTGGCAGGACAAATCGGATATGCTCTTGTACCAATGATTGCTAGAGGAGTGATGTTGGGTCCTGACCAACCCGTGATCCTTCACATGCTTGATATTCCACCAGCTGCAGAGGCATTGAATGGGGTGAAAATGGAGTTAGTGGACGCTGCATTTCCCCTCCTGAAAGGTTAGTTAATCACACTTTACTAAGAAATATAGTATAATATAATAAACAGTTCAGCATTTATTTTCAACTGAAATGTCGTAAAATTGGTACATTTTGATTTGTGTATCAGGTGTTGTTGCAACAACCGATGTTGTTGAAGCATGCACTGGTGTCAACTATGCAGTTATGGTTGGTGGTTTCCCCAGAAAAGAAGGCATGGAAAGAAAGGATGTGATGACAAAGAATGTATCCATCTACAAGAGTCAAGCTTCTGCTCTTGAGAAGCATGCTGCTGCAAACTGCAAGGTAACTGCAATTTGTAGCCTGTCATAATCCAACTTGATTCCTGCTAAAACCAAGTAAAAAATGTTCCCCTTCTGTGTATTCACTCAAGTAAAACACAAATCTTTGGTTTCTTTCATTTCTTTTGGTGACCTAAAATCTTGTCGGGAAACATGAGCTTGATGGAAGTTGGAAGTGTAAAAAACTGAATGGTGACAGTTGTAGTTTGAGGGTTAATTTTTAGCTTTTATAAGAGGTGCAGGGACAACTAAAAAAATTTCAAAGATGAAATCGACAACAAACCAAGACCATAATAAATTCTGGCTGTTAGCCAATTGGTTGCAAATGATTTTGTACCATTCTCACACTATAGATCTTCAATATGAGTGTTAATATATAAACATGAGGCACCTCCAAGTAGTTTGCTAGGAAGAAGTTCACATCATTGTTATGCTTATGCGAAGGTATATGTATGTTTGGATTATGTTATGATGTACATGTATATGTTTAAAGGTCACTAGAAAGTAGTTTTGGCAGTAATACTTATTTACAATTATATTCTATGCTTGTTGTTTGTATCTGGAAGGGAGATAACCATATGATATATGACAATATGCTAAAATTTCTTATGGGTATGCCTTCTTTGACTGTACTTTTTATAAGCTACATGCTATGTTTTTTAATTTTGCAGCATTACTTGTATTCTAATTTGATAAGTTGCTTGATCCAGGTCTTGGTAGTTGCAAACCCTGCCAACACCAATGCATTGATCCTGAAGGAATTTGCACCATCAATCCCAGAGAAGAATATAACTTGTCTAACAAGGTTAGATCATAATAGGGCATTGGGTCAAATCTCCGAGAGGCTGAATGTTCAAGTATCCGATGTTAAGAATGCCATCATTTGGGGAAACCACTCGTCAACACAGTATCCTGATGTCAACCACGCAACTGTTTGTGGCAAGCCTGTCAGGGGGCTTGTTGCTGATAATGAATGGTATAACAATGTGATTAAATTTTCTTGTTTCGAATTTCTGATGACAACAAATTATGTGAAAGAGTTCGTGATTTCTAAATATCAACTGAATGATTTTTTATTTTAGGTTGAATGGAGAATTCATTAAAACTGTCCAACAGCGTGGGGCTGCAATTATCAAAGCTAGAAAACTCTCTAGTGCCTTATCTGCTGCTAGTTCAGCTTGTGACCACATTCGTGATTGGGTCCTTGGAACACCAGAGGTAAGTCCTGTCTAATCTCTATTATGTGTTCTGTGATACTCTCTCGAGTTCGTGGTCCAAGAATTCTGTCAAGTGTCAACTGTTACTTGGACAAAAACTAATCTTCCTGCCTATTCCAGGGTACTTGGGTTTCTATGGGAGTATACTCTGATGGCTCATACAATGTACCTGCCGGGCTTATCTATTCCTTCCCTGTAACATGTGCCAACGGAGAATGGAAGATTGTTCAAGGTAAGGATGTTTAAGTATTCAAGCACACAACATTGTAGTCCTTTTTACTATTACATGAATAATGTGTAATACAGATTTCTCAGTGCCAGCTTCTTTTTCCATTTACTCCTTGTAGGACTTTCGATTGATGAATTCTCTAGGAAGAAATTGGACTTGACAGCTGAGGAGCTCAGCGAGGAGAAAACCCTTGCATACTCATGCCTTTCTTAGGTTTCTTCTTATATTCTGCATCTCTAGTGAGAAACTGGATGAACATGTTTCAATAAGGCAACTGTTCAGTAATTGCAAAGCTGTAACAATGCAGACTATTTGCATAGATCCTTTTGCTGGATCTATATATAGCTTGTTTATTATTTCGGGAATATTTGAAGTCTAGTCTTCAGATTATTGTCATGGAGAGGTGAATCGAACCTCATCATACCGACTGAATGAATGAATGAATGTTGCATTGTTCATTGTGTTAAAAACTACTCGTTTTATTTCTTTTACATGTTTCTTTTCAAAATAAAATTTACCTATTATACATGTACTTCTCTTCTTTTAAAACACATTTATATGTAATTTTTCAGTATTATCTATATATTTACTATTTCTATTTTCTAAGGTTTGACCCTTTTGTTTTAAAACTTAGTTGTATTATCATTTTTCAATGTACAATTAAGGTTATTTAGGAAAGAGTTTTGGAATGAAAATTTCCTCCGCGTAATTTTTTGAAAGTGACATATAAAAGGATACTGAAGGAGTAATCTTTACATATGTATATGATCAAATCTAGATAAGTGTCTTCGGTTCAGGATGAGCTGCTGGGATTTGCAAGTATTTTCACACCAAACATCATTCAAACTTCCAATTTGTTTTTCTACTACGATTTTTTATATCTGTTTATGTAATCTCTATTTGTTATAAATTTTGTTTTATTACAAAATATGAATCTATTTTTACAATAGCTCCTTGACACCTTTCAAATAACCCTCTGTAAAAGTAGTAGTGCAATTTGATATTTAATTGAAGATAAAGATAAACTTGCACTTGAATCCACATTCGTGGTTGGGTCCTTGGAACACCAGCGGAACACCAGCTTAGTTGCTTTTTATGCTGTCCAGTTCTTAATCTAGACTCTAGATGTTGCTACTGCATTTAGGCCTTTAAAATGATGCTGTGAAATCATAACAAATCCGAAAGTAAATGTTCATATTTCAATGATCAACACCACCCTGTGCATGCATCAAGTTTCCTAATTCACTTGTCCAAATTATCAGGGACAACCAAATAGCCATCAGAACTGTGGCAAGTCCTCGGCTGTCATGAGAAGATTGTACCGAAAATCCATGCAATCATCGCCTTCACGACATTTTAACTCCTGATCAATATCGAAACACATTTTTAAATCTAATATTGATTAGCTGGTACTCCTCCATCTCATAATAAGTGTCTTCTTTGAATTTTATGCGGACAAATTGACCCAATTTTGACTGTAAATTAAAAATTATTTTTTTATATTTTTCAAAAACTGAAATATACATTTTAAAGTTTATTAGATATATTTTCTAATAATATAATTTATAATTTTTCTTATTTATATATTATGTGTAATATTCAGTCAAAAATTAATTAATTAGACTAATAAAAGTCAAAACAGAACAATTATTTTAAGATGGAAAAAATATATCTACTGACCAAAAACTTTCCCCGACATCGGATAAAGTAACCTGTGATGAAATCAATAGTTCTTGCTTGACAATATCTGGATTGGTATATGGGATAATAAAAGGTAAAAAAGGCATTTTTGGTGCTAGAACTTGACTCATTTTGATAGTTTGGTATCTATATTTTCAAAATTAATAATTTGGTGTTTGAAACCGGCAAAAACTTTCATTTAAGAAGAAACCTAGATGAAATCGGGATTGAAACCTAGATGAAAATTTTTGCCGGTTTCAGACACCAAATTTATAATTTTAAAAGTACAGACACTAACAAGTCAAGTTTAAGCACCAAAAATGCCCTTTTACCGATAATAAAATGTATAATTAATTGATATAAATTATTTAAATCAATTTCATAATATAAACTAATAAAATAATAATAGAATATAAATAATATAACAATAAAATATAGTTATATTAAAAATTAAAACCATTTCAAGTATAAATTCAATTTTTTTTATTTATGAACTTGTTTAAATTTCTCATATTATTTAATTAAATAAATATAGAGATACGGGTTAAAATTAAGAAATATTATTAATAATATAAATCACTTCTTTAACAATTCCAACCTTCTAAAAGAATTATAAGTTCTTCACCAATTTACGTTTATGAGCTATATTCTTTTAGAGTTTTAACGTATTTAATATTTTTTTAATAATAAATCAAAATAATAAAACATAAAATTAATAATTGTTTTTAAAAGAATTTCAATTTTTTTGATGAAATGGAGGTCTAATATCATAAGTAAAATAATTAATGACTAAAATTATGAATTTTTTTTACTGTTTCTTTATTAATTTTATAAAAACATATTTATACACATAATATTTTAGATCATTATTATAATAATAAAAATAAATTCAAATCTTCTAAATAAAAATTATGTTAAAAATATTTATACACATAATATTTTAAGTTATTGTTATAAAAATAAAAATAAATATAAATGAAATAAACAAAATATAAAAATATTAAAAATAAATACAATCCATGCTTATTTTTAAATATGTAATATAATATGACACATCGATGGAGTTTCAGAAAACAAAAGTTCCCTGTCACCGTAACATGTAAAGTGGCCCAGGTGAATGAGAAGTTATTCGCCAATAATTAGGGGACAACACGGGGATGATTAAGTTTTTGGATAAAATTGAAATCAAAATTATATATTTTCAGTTTTAAAAATTGAAAATTGTAAATGTAATCGTAATCGAACCATCTTTTTCGGTTTTAATTTTAAAATGACCGGTTCAATTTTAACCGGTTCAGTTTCAGATATAAAATTAGAAAAAAAATTAATTTAAATAAATAAAACGTAATTAATTAAACAAATACTTTTGTGGAAAAAATTGGCAGGGAGCTAAGGCGCTACTAGTTATTCAGTAAGCAGACATAGTCTAACCGTAGTTGAAGTGGGCGTTGGACCCATATGACACATTTTATAGAGATAATGCCCAAAATGGCACAATCGAGAATAATGACCCTAAATGACACAACAAAACTCTAGATCGTTTAGCGTTTAAGGGATAAAACGCGGCTTTATCATGTGTTTCATGTCATGGTCAGGGACCATGAAAACACTATTTCTAAAAATGTTTAAACTGAAAATGCGACTTGAAGATGTCTTTTGGTTTGACAAACGCGATATAGTCATGTGTTTCATGTCATGGTAAGAGTGTTCTAAACATAAATTCGACTTGAGTTTGATTCAAAATACAACTTAAAGTTCTGTTTTGGTGTTAAAACGCTACACGAAGTTGGGTTAAAAGCAGTTAAACACTATTCGGAATAGCATTTGACTGAAAATGCTAGTTAAAACCGCGCTTTTATGCTGGCAGCAGACAACAAATAATAGAAATTACTGGGAGAAAAATGGGAAAAAAATACTTTAAACTAAAAAAAAAGGGCTAACAAAGTATCTCCAAAATATATTATAAAAACATGTCTCAACATTCTAACAAAATATCTCCAAAATAAATTATAATAACACGTCTCAACATTCTAACAAAATATCTCTAAAATAAATTACAAGATAAATTAGAGAACTAATTTCTTCCCATGCGGTGCTTGAAAATCCATAGCATTCTTAAATCTCATGGACTTTCTTCTTCTCTTCTTCTTTTGAATATTTTTGTCACGAGTCACCTTTGAAAAATCAACATGCATTGGCCAACGCAGTTTCCCTTTGTTCGGTATTAGATCAAACATACCACTATATACCTTTGATACATTCTCCAACTTATAACACTCACCAACAAACATTTCATGATTCATTTTCACATAGGCACAATAAACAATCAAGTGAAAACATGGATCCGATAATTTGTTCATTTCCCACATGAACACATGGACTCGTGGATCTGAACAGTGTAGCTATTACCCCAATTTATTCCAACCTTCCTAGTAACTACTTGAAACAACCAATTGTCTCAGGCAAACACTTTCACACTATGTCCACTAGCACGTGTGATCGCTCTACTCAACATCTTGTTGACATATTTAGTGAACATTTGACCTCTAAGGGATTGTGATGCAATTTCTGCCCGCCTTTGATCAAAATATTCAACAGTCTTCAGAAATATCTCTCTATCCAAGAATGTAATAAAGAACTTTCTAGCATCCAGAATAGTGTTTTCCTTCATCATGTGCTAATGACCATTTCATCAATGGTTTATTCTCAAACCACTCAGCCGCCCTAGGCTCCACAACACTGCTCCAATAACAAATCAAACTTCTTC
This sequence comes from Oenanthe javanica, assembly GCA_008931105.1. Taxonomy (NCBI): domain Eukaryota; kingdom Viridiplantae; phylum Streptophyta; class Magnoliopsida; order Apiales; family Apiaceae; genus Oenanthe; species Oenanthe javanica. The sequence continues at coordinate 10,213 of QRFB01018477.1, read as the reverse complement.
GACTACACCTGAGAAGCCAACTTAACAATCATATTCCTCTAATATTTTCTATTATGTGTAGAAGCAAAGTTTGTAATGATGTGTCTAACACAGAATCGATGGTGGTCATGTGGCTCGCACCATCCAGTTTGTTGCATAGCTATCATGATCCCAGCATGTATGTAAGAAATAACACAAATACTATGCCTCCTACCTGCCACAAACCTCCTCATCAATCTATCCATAAAACAACCCCTAATTAGACAGGTTCTCAGCTTCAACTATTGCAAAGGCTAATGGAAGAATGTCACCGAATCCATCCACTGTTGTTGCACTCAAAAGAACACCGGGATAAGGCCCATAAAGGTGAGTATCTATCTGAATGACTAGTATGTAGTGCTCAAATCCATCAATGCATGGCTTAAAAGCCCAGAACAGTATCTTGATTGTCACTTCCTGTTTTAAATATATATTATAGCATTCATTATTATAGAATATTTCTAAACTCCGAATGTGAACTATTTAACCCTAAAATATTTAAAACTAAAAGAACATATACATGATTGCACTACTAGTGTAAAATAGAAAAATACCTTTAAACTCACATTCTCTCCCAACTCATTTACTTTAAAAAATCAATCAACCTTGGTTCCAACATTAAATGATTGCAATGCTTCCATCAAATGAGGAAGGTCTTCATATGATCCTTCCCAAGACCCATGTACTTCATCCATTGTAAGTTTCTTGGTGTTAGGAATCATGTTGTATGATGATAACAAATTACCTAGAATTGTAAGTTTAATATTAATTTTATAACTAATCGATGGATATGTGATCTATAAATATCCATTGACTAAGAAACTATTTATCAGTTAAAGTTGTTGTTAATCAACTGATAAAATAGAGTGTAACAGTGATTTAGAATTCATTTCATTATCAATTGATTGTAATGTGTCGATGGATGTGATGATTTAATCAACTGATGTTTATTGGCTTCGATTGATAGCTCATCAACAGATGTGAAGAATGACTGACAAAGTGTAAATATTCTAAGTCAGAATTCTATCAAATGAAGTGATCAACGAATAAAGGAGTCAATGGATATGGGTGATTAATCGATTGATAAAAGCTCAACAAAAGTCAAATCAATGGATCTCTATCAATGGATAAAAGCATCAAGGTAATCAATGGATAAGGGAATCGATGGATACTCAAATATCTATTGATACATCAATTTATCAATGGATAACTTATCCATCGATGAATAAGCAAAGAAGACTCAACTGATAAGTTTTACAACAATTATTAATTGATCAAGGTTTCCTAAATTAGTTAAAGACAAAATGAATGAGAACTTTACAGAAACTGAATTAATGAAAGATAGTCCTGTCAGGTTTGTGAAGACTTTCAAAAGAAACACGATCTTCAAGGAAATATCAAGACAAAGATATTTCCAAGACAAGACAAATGCAAAGAAGAGTGTGAAAAGAAGCTACAATCTATTTTAGTGAATACATTGTAAAATGTTATTTTGTTTTACTTTGCATTGTATCTGTCGATAGAAAAATAGATGTAGAATGTGAACTGCTATATATAGTCTTAGCAGTTCATTGTAGCAAAGTGTGTCAAAGTGAGAAGAAAACAGGAAAAGCATAGAAAAATTAGAAGCCATTGTATTTTTCTTTTCTTGTGTTCAGTTTCATACTTCATAAGCAGCTTGATAATTTTACCAAGGTTTATTGAAAGCAAAAACACACTAGTGGAAAACAATCTACTAGTAATTTTATATGTTTTGTTGTTCAATAGTATAAATTAGTTTTGTTTTAAAGTTTCTTATTTCCAAACACAAAAACACAAAAATTCATCTAAGTATAAACTTGAATCCGCAAGAATTAGACAACATTCTTTAGTTTGTATTCAACCCCCCTTCTATAAACTAGTACTAAGGGAATAACAATTGGTATCAGAGCCTAATTTTTAATATACAGAAAGTTAAGGTTCAAGTACATTAAGCATTGGTCAAAGAGACACAGGGGTGAAGATTCCAGTCTTGGAAAAAGATGAGTACTTTCCCTAGAAAGTCAAAATGCACTTGCATCTACTATCCATTGATCCTTCCTATATTAACTGCATAGAGAAAGGTCTACATGTACCTATGAAAATAGTTACAAGTGTGAATGTAGATGGTACTCAAGCACCAGGCAAGCTTATTCCAAAACATGTGAGTGAATACACAGATGATGATGAAAAAGAAGTACACAAGGGCAAAAAGGCTATGAACATTTTGTTTAATGGTCTTGATAAGGATATGTTTGACAATGTTATCAACTGTACAACCTCTAAAGAAGTCTGAGATACTCTTCAAACTCTATGTGAAGGTACTGAGCAAGTAAGAAAGAACAAGATGCAACTCTTGATTAAAAAATATGAATCCTTTCACTTCAAATACATAGCTATAATTAATGTTTGTTTTTAAATTTTATATCACATAAAAATTTAAATTCTAAATTTTTATTTGATACAAGTTTTTTTAGTTTTTATTAAATATATATATGTATTTTTTACTCCTAAACATGTGTGCGAAAAATCAAAAAACTACTATTTGGGACGAGAGGGAATAATACCTAATATTATTATTATCGATTTTTCTAGTGTGTGGGCACTAACAACCCCAAAGTTTGATTGGCTCCCTTCTCATTAATAATAATACCCGGTGTATGCACAAAAATTCTAATCAATCAAAATTTGACAACTTATCAAAAAGTAGTTGTTAGGCACACTAGAAAGAGCCTATTATTATTTAGAGAAAGATTAAGTGACTGCAACTAATAAAAACCTAAATAACTGAAATATAAGATAAATGAGAAGGCAAAGAAATTAGTATAACAAAACCACCCCTCTCATCATTTATGTACTTTATGTTATTTCAAATTGTGACAACACATAAATATATTTTATTTATTATACTTATCAATTAATTTACACGTGAAAAAACTTAATTATTTTCTAAATAAGTGTAAACGCATATAATTTTTTTAGAATATTCTCGTGCTTGGGGATTTAGAGCTAGTATTAACTAAATTGTCAACATGAACAAGCAATTGGTGTGGATGAAAAGGTATTTACGTAGTTTATAGAATTTAAATACATGAGGACTCAAATTTTTTGTCAATTGTGAGAATAAGGTATGCATGGTAAATAAATAAGAGTAGGCCTTCAAATAAAACCAGGGATCTCATAAGATCCTAGTTTTTCAAGATCGCTTAATCATTTTATTCAACTCGAATTATTTTAAAATTTCATTTTTTAAAAAATTCTTCCATATATAAAAATAAAAATATACAAATAAGAAAATATAAAATAAAAAGTTAAAAAGTTAGAACTATTTTTTCAATGCATGTTAATTGAATGTGCATTCTTTTTTTCTAGAGGCGGATCCTAGTACGGGATCTTTCCCTCTTAATTCTTTTTTAGTATCATATTTAATTATTCATATTGTATAAATTAAAATTGACCCGATCCTTTAAACTTTAAAATAAAAGAAAACATGGTAAAATATGATCGAAAACACGATTAAAATAAAAGAACATTTAGAGAAAAGACATAGTTTATATATGCACATTACAATACAAAAAAATATGATTAAAAATTTTAGACCAGCCTTAAATACAACCACATCCGGTCATATTGACTATCAACCAAAATATCAAATTTCATAATTAAATTCGACTTGATTTGGTCGATTTTAAGTCCGTCAAATTTGGACATAATACTTTCACAGTTTCACCCGTCGAAGTTTTACTCACCAAATATGTAAAAATTTCACGCTCATTTTTCAAATTCAAGAAGATATAAAGGTCGACGTTGTTAATTCGGCTGATTCTTCGTGAACATGTAAGTTGGACGGGTGGAATGACTTTTATAAATAATATGACCAGTTGCGATCCAATTTGAGTTGGAAAAAAAATTGAAATGACAGAATATTAATGTTAACAAAAATAATTGTGATAACAAAAAATAGGTTTAACGGACTAAACCCATAAAAAATCTTAAATCTGATTATAATAATATAGTATAAATATGCTATAAATTCAAAAGAAATAAAATCAAAATAATATTAATTAAGTGCAGAAGGAAAAACTAGGAATAATAGATAATAGATGCTTAATTTTTAAATATACAAAAAAAAACACATATCTTTAATACAATATTCAAATTTATTTAGTATACATATTTGGTATATATGTAGGTAATACGTTCTTATATTTTTGGAAAAAGGACATATATATTTCTTAGCAAATTAGGCACTGATTATAAAAAAACACCCGATTTTTTACCAAAAACAGAATGATATCGCTTGCATATATATAGCTAGCGGTGCTTAAACAAATTTTCATTGCACACATAGTGACTAGAATGAGTAGAGCCATGTCAAAAAACACACTTTCATGGTGGATATATATTATAGTGNTGGCAATTATTTTCAATTTATAAAATTCTTTTGTTTTATCATTAAAAAATTTGAATACGGTAAAATTCAATTTATTTGTAAAATAAAACTCATAAATGCAAATTTATTGCATGAATTTTAATAATTTATTAAAATTTTAATAATTTTAAAAAATATTTATACATATTTGTTTTGCAATGTAAGAGTTATTAATGTGATGTTTATATCAAGATGTGGTGACAAGAATGATATCATGATTTCACTCGGACGACCATTCTAATATTTAACCCCAAAAATATAATGTACGGTGTAAAATGTGTAAACAACATACCTAGAGGGGTTGAATAGTTGTTATAGGGCTGANATTTCTATTATCATGTTGAAGTCGATGGTTTTTACTTCTGGTTTTGGGATGGCCGTACTAATACTTCTTCATGGAGGCGGGTGCATGAGTGGGGAGTATAACGATATCTGTTTTTGGATTAAAAANATAATAGTATATCTCCCTTTTTCCCTGTTACTAGAAATGACCTCTTATAATCCCTAGCAGCTTGAGTGCACCAGATTCTTATTCACACTGTTCCCTTACGACAAGCTGTCTATACAAGGTCCTCGCCACTTTCTATCAACAAACCAAGTACAACTTAAACAATATAATTGAATGAGAAATTGATTAAAACTAAAAGTGTATATTCTCTATAAAGTACGAATATAATATATATCAAGTTCAGATAATAGAGAAAATATGAAGTAGGTTTTCAAAAATGGATCTACCTGTTTCTAGGAGTTTTATCATCAACCTTGTCAGTAGTTTTGGCAACTGATGAAGCAGGACTAAGTGAATCTACCTCCTTGACAGCATCCTTGAAAATAAATTCAGACAATGGCCTTCTGAGCTCTGAATTGTCAAACTTTACCCTTTCATATATATCTGCCTTCACATCTTGCATCTCCTTTTGAAAACCTGTCATACTTGCCTTCAACTCTACATAATCCATCTTGATGTCTATCAGCACATCAACATAAAGATCAACATAGCTTGTATTTGGCTGACTAGAGCAGGACACAGGGGGTTGCTGCATAGGAACCACAACTTGAGGGATCCTTTCCCAACCTCCATTAGATGTGACCCCAATGATGGACTGAGTGATACTCACACTATCAAAGAACTCCGATGCGGGAACCTTGTCCATATTATCTAGTTTCACTCCTGAGTACTTGAATATTTTAGTCAATTACCCTGTTTTATTTTGGTGAACAACACTCATCATATTCTTCAAGATCAATTCAGAAATATCAAACTTATGAGTATGAAGAAAAGGTAACAATAATCAAATCTTAATAAGTCATAGTGGAACTATTAGCCTATCTAGAACATATGTTTGAACGACAAAACTTTAAAAAAAAATTAGCCATGGGTGTCAAAATAACAGTTGTGGGTAAAGAGTAATCCCCACACACCCAATCACTCCTAACAGTCTTGTGTAGCTCTTCTCAAGAAACTCATCATACACAATACACACACCTTTCTTAGTGGCAGGAATCGTAAAATCTCCACTTAAGCCCTTAAATTTTAACATCCTATTAAGAACATTCAAATTCAGACAAATTCTTTGACCCCTCACCTCACTCACATAGTCTTCATCAGTATCAACATGAACATTAGTATAAAACTTATGGACTAGTGAAGGGTAACATGCATCAGGTAAGAAGATAATAGGTAACATACCAACCTTATCAAATAAATTAACTAACCCACAAAACTTAAATTCATCACCTAAAATAGACTTATTAAATAATTTGTTTCGATACCCAATATTGTACTTGTTGTACCTCTTTTCAAAAGCTTTGGATGAAAATTTGATTGCAAGACGAGGCTTCTTCGAGACAGGAAATCCAGAGTCTTCTCCATCGCTAAGAGTATCATCTGATCCTTGTTCCAGAGACAGTTGTTCCTCTTCCTCGGTTCTCAAATCTACAACCTTTGTGTCTTAAGTGTCTTGTTTGGATCGTTTCTTAGAAGATTGACCGGTATATGAGTGGCACGAGTGAACGCCATGGATATGAGCTTGATTGAGATTAGGGTTAGAGAGATGTGAATGGTAGTGCACTTGAAAACCCCAAAACCCTTCAAGTGACAGGTTTTGTAGTGGGTGAATACCAAAAGGTGGAGTGATATACTTCGACTATACCTCTTTTTACTAATAAGGGTATATTATATTTAGGAGTAAAAGATTTTAAATTGCCTAGCCCACCCCGAAATATAGCATACACGATATATTAAAAATAAAAGATAAGCCTTATAATGTAATTTATGCATACATATATACTCACAATTTAAATTTCAAATTATCACGTAAAAACATGATGTAATTAACACATAGGCAAGTATTAAGGCACATTAAAATAATTCAAATATAATACACATAACCAACAAAGAGAATATTGATAGTCAACAACATAGAATATAATTATAACTGTAATATGAAAATAGCTTGCTAAGTTCTTAGATCAAGCGTAGATGGAAGCTTTTTTCATAAATAGCTTGTTGTTAAACAGAACACATGCCCAATTCTCTTCTGATTATAGTGAATCTTTATTCGACTACAGGCTTTGTGAATATATCAGTCAATTGATACTCAGTAGGAATATAGATCATATTAATCTTGCCTATGGCGACATTATCCCTTAAGATATGATACCTCACATCTACATTTTTTATTCTTGAATGTTGTTTTGACATCACTTTATACTACAACCGATGTCTTATATACATTTTAAAAAATAAATTGCGCGGCTCCAATTTTGCCCTTAGTATATTTTCCCTCCTTAGTATATTTTCCCTTAATGTTTTCCCCACACCCCTGATTATTTCCCCCCACCCCTTGACTAACTTTGACTTAATAGAATTAAATTTTTTTAGACAAATTCATTATACACATACACATACTATGTCTTTCACTCTCTCACCCCGACGAAGCTAAGATCCCATATTTCACTGCTCGTCTCATCTGAAGCCGCCCGCTCATCTGGAAATCTCACTGCTCATCTGAAGCAAAATATGAAGCAAGTGTTCCAAAATATGAAGCAAGCAAGCTGAAGCTCCAAATATAATTAGTGCAAAACTCCAAAACCCCAAATTTGTTGGTAAGATTGGTAAGAAATTTCACCCCAAATTTGTTTTAATTAGTGTTTTTTCATTCCAATCCCTAATTTTATTAATTGTTTCTGTTGATTTTCTTAATACATGAGGATTTTGTGAAACGTATTTATTTGGGTAGGAATTATTTCGATGTAGTTTTCAATTGGGGTTTTTTCACTCAAAATCCTATTTTTTTATTTTATTTCTCTATTTTCTTAATACAGAGGATTTCAGTTTGGTGGTTTTAAGTAGTTTGTGTGAAGAGATTTGCTTAATTCAGAGGTACTTCTTATTTTTTAGTTCAATTTTTTTCATTATTATGCACTTTTTTCATAGTTTATGTGCAATGAAACTACTGCATTTAGTAGTTTATGTGAAATGATGCTACATGGAATTCAATTTCAAAGTTATATTTGTTTATGTGTGTTTATGTATTCCTAAAGTTGTATAATATGATTTGAGACACTACAAAACTGACCATATTTGTTGGCCCCAATTTTAGCTAAAGCCTAAAAAATGAATCTTATTTGTCTCCGCTAAACTGGAGCTTCTTGACAAATGATTGTGATACCAGTCGACTAGAGCAATGTTCTTTTACTCCTTTGGTACGACAATGTGAGATTGCATTTATTATATAGAGCAATCGTTGATATCGAATTAAATATAAAACTCTGTGTCACAAAATTTGAAATGATGAATCTGATGTAGTGTACTAAGAAATAACAATAAGTGTATAGTATTCAATACTCTCCACAAATTTTTGATATTCGCGCTCTAAATTTAGAATAGTATTAAAAATAAGGGTTATGTCTTAGTACATTACATCAAGAATGTTTTTAAGGTTGTAATAGAGAAAATATGAAGTAGCTTTTTAAGAACGTAAGGAAGAGTTGTAGTATTGCCCAGAACGTCTGAAAAGTTTAGGCCAGATATATACGTGTATAACAAATGGCTAGTTTGAATAATAGATAAGATATAACTTTATAGAACTGATTTAATTCAAACTAAGACATAATTATAGGAGACGATGTTGATAAAAACGTTTAAAGAGCAACCTCCTATAAATATGAAGATATAGATAAGTAGTTAACGTTTAAAAGAATTTGAAATCGAATTAACTACTTATTATCTTAATAGAAAATATTTTTAATAATATAAATATATAAACTGAGCTTGTTATATATTATACTCATAGAATAAGACTCCTATTCGAATCCTATAACTATCTCTTGAAATCTTGAGAAGTAGTTGTGATTCTGTTGTACTCCATAATGACAGGTTGTTTGCTTATAACAGCTTACTATTATGTTGTTAAATAAAAACTCGCAAAACAGTGTTAACATAAGACAATATAACAGATTATTTTATAATATAAAAGATGCGGCAAGCTATATTAAGCTAGCAGTTTATTTTTTTGTGTGATCATCAAAATTCAGAATTTACATAAAATTGCGTAGGAGTTATATTAATTTACTTTAATTTAAATTAAAAGAAAATATTTTTTAGTTTTAATATTAAAAATATCTTGCATCATTTCTATTGTCATATATAGCCGTGTGAAGAACATATTGTGTTCTTTTTTGGCATCCCAGGTCGTATCTAACTGCTACTTTAATGTGTACATACTGTGTGGGCGAGTTTGTATTTATTTATCGTTTTTAAAATAATAAGTCTATTTATTATTATTATTTTTGACATATCCATTGTTCAAGTCATACTTTGGTGGGGCTTTTGAGCAATTACAATCCTAAAGGCGACTATTATAAATACCAGGGCGATGATTATTTGCAATCCTATCGATCGCATCTCTCAAGGTGGCGGCACTGGCCGTGCTTCTCAACTATTCTTCTATTTGGTACTTTACATATTTATGGTCTTTGGTTGTTTTAAGTACATTTTTATGTATCTAGTACTTTAATTTGGTGNATTTTTGACATATCCATTGTTCAAGTCATACTTTGGTGGGGCTTTTGAGCAATTACAATCCTAAAGGCGACTATTATAAATACCAGGGCGATGATATTAATGTTTTCGGTTATAGTGGATGTTGATATCATATTTTACGGTAGGAGGTGGTTGAAGAAGTTGTATTTATATTTTGGTCAATGGTATTTTTGGGAAAATATTGGCCTAGTATGATGGATTATGTATTTCGATGACTATTTTATATGAATTTTGAATGAATAGAGCTGTTATTTCAAATTTTTTATTAATTATTGTTGCAGTAGTCGGTTGTAGTGTACCATTTGCATGAATATGCTATGTTACAATATGTAAAAATAGTGTTACATTAATTCCATCTATAGTTGCTAACAAAAAATGTAGTGTTATAGTAGATATAACATAGTGTTGCAAAAGATCATGATTAGTGCTATAGTTGATATGGCTTAGTGTTGTAAAAGATTATGTGGGCCCCACAAGTGAGTCCATTATTGTTGACGTGGTATGTGGGACCCACAACTATTGCCGTGACAAGTGGGCCCCTCAATTGCTGATGTGGCTCATTAGTGGGCCCACAACTACTAACGTGGCTGGTGACGTGGGCCACCAATGGGGTCCAATTTTACAATTGGGGATCAGTCTAATGCAATATTGATGTTTTGTTGCATTTATTGATGGTAGTATTGCATTATATAGGTAAT
>QRFB01018476.1:0-20314 GCA_008931105.1 Oenanthe javanica | reverse complement strand
ACCACGGTTATCACTGGCAGTAGTTCCGCCATGATTATCACTAGCAGTAGTCTCGTCATGGTTATCACTCACTGTTTCATCTATCTTTTGACTACCTAGGGTCTGAAAACTATTTGCGTTCTCTTTAGGAGAGCAATTCGGGTTTGAAACTTCTGAGCACATTTCATCATTAGACACTTCCTTAGGTGGTTCTATTATGTTCTCCGCTTCCTTAACGTCTTTCAAACCTTCAATGGCCTGTTTTTTCGCGCATGGCTCTCCCTCAATTTCTTCATCCAACCACTCATGGTCACGTTTCGATTCAATCCTCAAACCATTCTCAATTCCAATATCACCACTATTATTCACCACATCTACCGCCACCTCCTCTTCTTCCATCACAATAAATTTGTTCCGAAAATCCAAAGAAACAAATAATACAGTTTCACAATGTGTCCCAATCTCGAAAAACAAGCCACATAGCACAAATCCAGACCTAATCCATTCAAAACAAAACATCATTCACTCTCATAAACATCTAACTACAACTCATATATTCATTTAATTTTTAGTATTCGTATTAAATATTTATTCAAATACGATAAATATTTACGAGCAACAAGCTACGTAACTGAAAACCCAGCCCTGAAACCTATAATTTCAGTTAATATAAAACATCACACACTCAACTATATATATATAAATAGATTCAAATTTCAATTTCCACTGTGTGTGTATTTCATATACATACAGGCCCTAGACAGACATAAATCAACCATGTCTATTGAAAAATTGAAATTAAGAGGTAGTTTCTTGATAAACACTCATTAAAAACATCTATAAATCATAATAAATCAACACAAAACTCAAATTAAACCCACCTTAAAATCAAGAAAATAACTCCAAGAATTCAAATCAGTAAATTACAAATCAGTAAATTAAGATCTAGAAAGAAATAAAAAGAAAGAGAGGAGGTCTAATTAATTATGTTTACTTTGAAAATTGAAGGAATAGAGAGAGCGGCAACGAACAAATTGGCGGTTGTAGACAATATGTATGTATGTATGTATAGAATATAAATGTTGGAGTGATATATATATGAAAGAATACTATAGCGAGTGAGGAGGGTGAGATTTGGATTGCAGGAGAAGAAAGGAGAAAGTAGAAGAGAGAGGATTGGTGGGGTTTGTTTTTTTTTTGTCAATAATAATAAATGAGTATGAGGATCAACGTGTCCACTTTATATGTTTTGGTGGGGTCACGTGTGGGGACTTATGAGAATGCGCCACGTAATCAATTAAGTGGACTAAAAGCATTTACGCTAGAAATGACCCGGTCTAGCCCGTTTTTTTAAAAAAAGTTTTCATGTGATCTCTATTTATTAAAATTTAAAATTTTTAATTTTGACGAATCAATAATTATGGAGTTCTCTTCTTTTTGAACAATACGTACAAAATATTTTTTTCTTAAATGAGTGGATTTTTAAAAAATATTTATGTAATGAATTTGTTTTTCTTTTATTTTTATCTCTCGTATATTTATTTTTATCATTTATTCAGTTAAATTATTATGATTTAGAATTCGATCCCATACCAGTGTTCGGATATATTGGCCCCGTTTGCCTAAGCTTATAAGCTGAAAAGGTTGGTATATATGTACTNTTTGTCTGGACTTATAATCAGCTTATAAGCTGAAAAAGTTGGTATATATGTACTTTTTCTGAAAATAAGTAACTTATTTTCAAATTTGAAAATAAGATTTGGTCTTAAATTTCTAAAATAAATATTAATTTTCAAAAAAAATATGAAAATACTTTTTTTAAAAAAAGTAATTTATTACTTATAAACTAAACCAAACACCCCTATTATCACGAGGCATTCAATGGACCTTTAATATTATAAAACTCTTTATGAGTTTTGAATTAATGCAAAAACATTTTTTTTGTAATATACGGTATATTCATGTCTCAATTATAAGTTCAATTATAAGTTCTTAGATGAAGTTGTTTCATGTTTTATATAAAAACCATTTAATTTATTTCAAATTACCTAGCAGCTATTAGTCATTGCTTTGTGCTTGATTAAGCCTCGCTTACATGGAAGATAATTTGTTCTCCATAGGAATATGGGTTTTAACCAAGTCAACTGATAAGTTGAGCCCTTTACATTCCTTATATCAGATAGCCCACTCCATGTCTGATCCCATTTCATTTCTCGTGAGAAAATAAGTTTTATTCCATTGAATTATTAGAACTTTTGTGTCGCTGAATCTTGATTTAGGACCACTTTCTCGCGGCAACATCCCGCGCGACTTGTCTCGTCTTTCACGTCCTGATCCTGACGTCGAGAAACCGCTTCTTTTTTAGTTCGGGGCTGCTTCCGAACAGTTGTTGTCCCCTGAGATAAAAATCTCATGTACGGTTCTGAAACAGAGATTTTTTGAATTGAATGATGACTATAGCAGATGTTGGCTCAATCCGAAAGAATTATGTGGAATTTTACACAATTATTATGAAGTTATGCGGCTAGAAATTGATCTCTATGATCGAAGTTATATTCAAACTTCTCTTGTAAAAGTTTCTGGTGCAAAATGAAATTCATAGGATATAATAAGTAATTTAAAGGAGAAATTGAAAAAAATATTCATTTAAATATTTTTCTAACATAGGCGGGATGGCTCATCGACGATAGACCCGACAATTTGGTTCACGACACGGAACAACACAAAAATTTAATATTTGTGTTTCAATTTTGAGTATGATGAAACAAAAATACACGAATATAAAAGTACATGACCTAAATTTAGTGTCTAGATATATGACATGACACAAAAGTACACGAAATAAATATATTTATATTTAAATATTAATATTAGTTTTAAGTATATATATTTATTTATTTATATAATTATTTATAATTTTATAATCTTGTATGTACATATGAGGTAAATATATACTTTTAATATATATTTGTAAAATTATACTTAGAAATATATAGTATCGAAGAAAAAGGGAATGGCTCCCTCAACAAAACTCAAATGATATCCCGAGATATCTATTTAGAATTTAATGATTTGAAATTCTCTTTTATTAATTAAAAAAAGAGGCAATAACAAAGTATTTATACTCTATTTATGTTGCTTTATCCTAAAAAATACTGAAATATATTTCATTTTTCTTAATTGTGACATCCCGTATTTTTTTCAATAATATTTTAGCTATTTTATTTAATATTTTGAATAATATTAATAGATTATTATTGATTGATTAGTTGCATATATTTATATTTATTTTATTATTAAAATATTTTAGAAGGTATTTTAGTCAACAAGAAAAAATAGAAATAGAGAAAAAAAGGAAAAGGAATATAAAAGGAAAAAAATAGATTTAGGGTTTTGTAAGTTACGTAAGAAAAGTTGGGAAGCCATGGAGAAGATAGAAGAGAAAGAGAAGGAGAGGGAGAAGAGAAAGAGGAGAATATGAAAGGGCTCAAGAAGATAATTTATGGTTTGAATTAGGGTTCATGTGATGGGGTCATATGGATTTCTTGATAATCATTCATAACTTTGATTTTTAAGGTACGGATATTTCTAAATACTCCTTTTATTCTCGCATTGTTAATGTACAGATATTTTCGTTACACTCTCTTTGTATTCTTAAAACTCTCATTGTTCTCTATTTGTGATTCAATATCGTATGTATATTGTGTATAGATTGTATTCATTCAGATTTTTGTTAAATTCGTATCTCTTTCGTTATTTATCGGATTGTTATGATCTTATTGTGCCTAGAAAGGTATTTCAATTATCTACAACTTTTGTTCTTTGTGTTTTCTGAAATTCTGCCAGCAAGCATGTCGAAATCTGCCTTCTGTGCAATCTGGTTGGTTATTTGGAGTTGTTCTGCTGTACCTTCAGAAATTCCCAGTAAATTGAAATTGTATTCGATTATTGTGAGTAATATCATTCTGGAAATGTATTTTCGAGTTCTTCTTTCGTTGTTTACATTCCGCTGTCAGATTCTGTGGTTTCGACGTATTAAATCTCAAAATAGTACTGTGATCATAGCCTGATTCTGTTATGGCAGCCCGCATTTTAATTGTTTCTGAATTCGTTACTTCTCCGTTTTTAACGAGTCTTATCATTATGGAAATGCCTCATAATCCTCTACGAATTATGTGTTTTGTACTTTTTCATTTGAGTTCATCCTGATAGAGTAAACTACCTTTTTCTGAACTGGGCAGATCTGATTTTATTATTAATAGTCTATTTTTATAAGATATTTGGGTATGTGATCTTTAACTGATGTATTTTCAATATATTTAAGATATATGATTGATTTGAGAGATTTTGTAAGACTCCTTCATGAGTGGATAATCTTATGTTTTGGCACCTCCTATGCAGTGTATTTAAATAGTATGGGCGTGTCGCCGAAATTAAGGGACGCGTATAGTCATGACTACTTTGTATGTGTGTTTTGGCCATTTGGGTAGCATTGTGTTTTGTACCATGCAAGCCCCTATAAAATTTTGGGTAGCATTTGATTTGTTCTATGCAAGTCCCTGTAAGTTTTGATGACTACATATTCTGGAGAATCGAAATGTAGGACATCTTGTAAGTGTAAGATTATCTCTCTCATATCAGTAAGTAAATTTGCATTAAATATTACGAGTAAGAACGTTTGTGATTAAAAAGTATGTATATTGAAATTGTAAGATAAGTATCTATCGTGTCTTTTCATTTGTTTATATTATGAGTTAAGTATGACCAGTATCTTCTGTCTCTTTCGATTTGTTTCATCATTTTTTATTCATGTATTTTATTTGTTCATATTGTCATCGTTCTAACCCTTGTACTATTTGCATAATTTTATATCCGTATACGAGTCTTTCGCTCACTACCGGTTTATGTTTCTTTATTTCCCCCGACATATATTCATTATTAGGTGGACTATCTTTTGGGAGGAGTGCGAGTTGTCGGGTTTGAGGAGTTGTAACGATTATATTTGAATTTGAATTTGTATAGTTGAGTTATATTTTTATTTTTGGATTGTAAGTTGCTGGATATTGAGCTATTGCAATTTTTTATTAAATTTTTTGAGTATTTTATTTAATTAGATAAGTTCGGGATTTTAAATTAATAGTTATGAAATATATATATATATATAAATATATAGGTATATTCGATCAATTCGTAAATTTAATTATATAATTTGTTAATAATATTACTCACTATTAAAGTATTACAGTAATTAAGCATAAGTAGAGTATTTATGGGCGTACCAAATGTAATAGAGATAAAGAGGGTAGTTAGGTTCATTGGATGTGCCAATAAATATGCACACTGCTTTTTTATCTGCAAAGGAATCCAAATGCAATAAATGCTTCATCACAGTCAACCACATTATAACACCATCCATTTCCTTGAGTTCCCCGCATTCACTGTACCTCAAAAATATAAAACCCCCCTCCCCAGTACCCAGTCCCCCCAACACAACAAGCACTATCAAAACATGTCCGAAAGAGCTGCTTCTTCTTCTCGTCACCGCAGGAGGCCCTCACAAGGCATTTTCATGCTTCCTGATGATCTCTCTGCCCCTCCTCCGTCTGTAAACAGCGGCGGAAACATTGCTCCGCCACCTAGCCAAGTGCCACCCGCACCACGACACGGTGGCGCTCTTCCACAGCCACCAGCAGTGAAGTCATCAGAGGAAATGTCCAAGGATCCCGAGAGCAAGAAAGTGTCTGACGAGGGATCTAAAAATAGTTGATTATTTTTAGTTGTACTATGCAGTGTGTCTATGTTGCTTCTGAATGTTGATGCTTGTGTCTTAATATTTACTACTCATATAAATGGAACCAGTATGTTAGTAATCAGAAACTAGCTAGTTTCTCCTGATGCATGCATTTTAATTCCACGAATCTCTGTTTCTTAAAACTGTTAATCAATCTAAACTCTGCATATCATGCGCATGTTTTGGTGATCGACTGTATATATTCTTTTATTTCGGATTGAAGAAGGACATTCTCAATCATGTAAAAACTTGAAGAAAAATGATATATCAGATAATTTCATGTCAATAGCTATTGATCTGGATTTAAAATAATTCAACGATTATTTTTAAGTACTTGAAATCTCAAACAATAACAAAAAGTATATATGAGGCTTTAAAGACTCCTAATTGAAATAAATTGTCTGCCTACAAGTAACTGTAAATACATACCTCTTTATTACAACATATCACAGCTTGAAAAATCCAAGTACAATAGTAGTTGATTATTAACCGGTTACATTTTTAATACTATGATTTTGTTTTTTGGACTGATAATTATTCTACGACTTTGTACGATTCTAGCTAAGAGCTATTAGAGTTGGAGCATATATCTACTAAATCAGTGAGAGTCCATTTGGGCTATAAGTTGTAAACTTAAAAGTAAATTTTAATTTTAAATAAAAAAATGTGTGTTGGTATAATATATTAAAATATAATTTAAAGTTGAAAGTTGGTACGCGTATTTTATTTGAATAAGTTATTTTATTTAATAAAATTTAATATCGTCATTTAAATGTACGACTTATAACTTTTATTTTTGAATTTTTAATAACTCGTAATTTACACATAATAATAAATTTATTTAAATAAATATTAATTTAAAATTTTTACTTTTTTATTTTAAGTAATTTTAAGTTATAAATAATTTTTTAGGTTTTCAAACAGATTATTATTAGTCAACCTTATTCTCAGTCACTTGATTTCGACTCTCAATCATTTTGTTTGACTAGTAAAAGAAAAAATTGATGACATATTGACATGATAAGTTGATACACGACTATATAACGAGTCAATCTAAAGCAGCCAAGCAGGCAGGTAGTTGAAAAACTGATCGTCTGTTCCAGCGGCATATTATTACCATCAATGCACTTGCTGCGCCCTGTTGGGTGTGTTGTGCCTGTTTGATGAACCAACTCTGCCCCCATGGTCAGATTGCGTAAACAATAGTAATACTCTACGATACAAGGCCAAATAACAACGGATAAGTATATACCATGGCCAGATGGCCTCGTGCTTGTTACAGTCTGATTTTCTAATATCAATGATTTTTTTTCCAGACTCCGATTGTAGTTAAAAATTCAGAGAAAAATTATTTCCAACTGCAACTGATCTTTAAAATAATTTATTCCCTGTTTTCGAAGATCTATTTATTATCCAAGATCTATTATCCAACTCTTAAGTTTGATATTGGTGTTCAAAGGGCCATGGGCAGCAATGCAAGTGCAATAGATATTAACGTGACTACATCATCATAACATACCCGGTATAAGTATATCCCGCTTAGAGCATAGTTTGGGAGGGTAAGATGTAGGTAGACCATGCCCCTCCTGGTTACAATAGGGAATTTGTTTCCGTGAAGACCCTGGCTTAATGCATTACCATGAGTAATATATATACAAACACAAGATGTACATCAAATATATAAAAGAACATGTTAAAATTTTGAAACAAACATACATAAATCTTAAAACTCATAAAGGTTCCAAGGTTCTCATTCTCAGCACATAGATATTATCAAAAGGATGTTATTATGGAGAGTAAAAAAGAACACGATCCTTGAAAACATTTCGTTCGGGCAGTGCTTCCAAATACAAGCTAGCTTCTTTTAAGTTTAATAACTCAAAGGACCTTCATCTCAAATGGAATCACTGTTATAATTTTAAAGAAAGAATAATTGCAAGCATCGGTCATTCGTATAGTATACGTTTTTTTGACAACTGCAGGTAAGAAAGACAGGAAAATAGTTGAAGCCCCGAGAAAGAGAAATTGAATCTAGTTCAATGACACTGCATAGACTTGCTAATCAGTTTCCATCTTCATTAATGTAGCATGTGTTTGCGATATGGAATCCATGGAAGCCAAAGAGAAAGTGAACAAAGGTAACTGAAAATGTGTCAACTGATATCAGGAGTGGGTCCAAGTCTATAATCTTTCTGTGTGGGTCTCTTGGGCCCATCGTGGTCCATGGGTTGATTGCAGATCCAGATATCCTCTCCCCTTCAACATCTAGCAATCCATGATTTGCTAGATATCTTCTCTTGTGATTTGCGAACTCAAGTCACCAAACTTGCCTTCATCGGCCTAATTCAAGCACGTTATCTTAGCAGATTCATCAGTTGGAGAAAGTGTAGATTTCATCTCCAAACTCTTCAAGTCATCTAGACAAGGTAACTATTACCATCAGCTCTGTACTACAACTCACAAAGATCTAGCCATAAAAAAAGTCAACATGCTCCTATTCCCTGCTTTTATAGATCTGCTATCCAACACCAATATGAAACTCACTATTTCAATTGTTAAGTTACCAACTCTCCCAAATAAACTTAAGGAGGATGCTCATCTAAACTGTATCATATAAATCTATATGCATACTACAGTGCCAAAAGATCTCTACTATTATGTTCAGGTGCATGTCAGGTAACAACAGCTGCAGATTCTACGCTACCTCTCCATAATTTTTCATTCATCATTCACTAACAGATTTGCAATGAAAAGAAGGTATTAAAAGCTATGCACTTAGTGGCATTGACACGGTTTCAGTTAACATCGATACTCATCCCTTGGCTTGTAGACTAGCAGACACTGTAGGGTGTTCAAGTCTCAGTAGGGTATTTGTATGTGAGTATTTATAATTTCCGCAATTGAACCATAAAAGTTCCCACACTCATTTCTCATCACATAAATTTTCTTAAAAGGATTTTAAACGAGGCAAGGACAGGGAAAACATGATCCTTAATCACTTTCTTTTAATGAAGGCAATGCTGCAATGTTGCTTACAAAAAACAAAAAAGAAACCACTAATAGCTCCAAACACAGTCTCCTTTTAAGTTTAGAAAACTTAAAGCCTTTGCCTGAAAGATTGGAAACACTGTTGTAACTTTAAATAAATTTGTCATTTTATCATTCTTAATATGAAGAAAATCAAATTATATAATGTTAAAATAAAAGACCTCTTAATTTTATTTCTTTTGTTTGGTGTGAAATTGGGTACTCTAGTTCAAAAAGTTTAGGCAAGAAAGAATGTTCGTTTGAAGTATAAATTCATGAAGAAATATATTTTAATTTCATCCATTTTTTCTCATAATAATATACTAACACATCACATGACACACTATATGCATTATCCTTTCGAAATTTACGATTACGATACATCGTTTTTTATACTAGATGGAATAAAATTAAAATGTACTTGTACATGTACAGTGGAGAACAAATTAAGAATAGACCAACTAGTTTGGGCCAGACTTTAGTTATGTAAAGTATTACGGTAGTATGTAGAGTGGAATGCTACTACTAATTACGAGTAACAATAAAATGTATGAACAAATCATAATTTTTGAAGGAGCTTGTGTATTAGCCAAGTTAATTAAGTAGAAAATGCGAAACAATCTGTCAAAAACACTCCTTAAAACGAGAACACGATGATGTCACGAAGAACAACACCAAGAAGAGAACGGCTATGTTTAGGGTGTAGGTCAGAAGATAAGATCATAACCTAAGACCGAATAAGATGAATATATAGCCCTCATTAAAATAAAATAGGGTTTAGGTCAGAAGACAGGATCATAACTTAAGACCTAATAAGATGAATATATAGCCCTCATTAAAATACAACAGAATTTAGGTCAGAAGACAGGATCATAACCTAAGACCGAATAAGATGAATATATAACCCTCATTAAAACAAAATAACGAATTATTATTGAGCTAAAGCCCAGTAGAAATTATTATTTCAACAAAATTAGGCTTAAAATGACTTGACAATGTGAGGCTTCTGTCCACATTTTCCAACAGAAAAACTATAAAACTACAGTTTAGAACACCAGCAGGCAGCAGCAACACATTAGGAGGGGGGTTGGTTTCTAAAATGCAAGCATCAACTTCATTAATCAAGCATCTCAGTGTTCAACTGAGACTCTGAGGCTTNTTCTAAAATGCAAGCATCAACTTCATTAATCAAGCATCTCAGTGTTCAACTGAAACTCTGAGGCTAAACAGCAATAGAGACAGTCCTCTAAACTGTTCGCAGATGGATACACAAATCTTAACGAAACATTCTTTAACTCGCCCAAAAGCTTCTTGCAATCTAAGTTGTCAGATAATAAATCCGAAAGATTAAAACACATAAATCGTGCCTGTAATTGCCTTAACAGCTAACAAGCAATCAGATTCCATAATAATCTCAGGCCATTGGTTCTCTTTATCCAACTTAAAGCTTCTTGAATCTTGAATACCCATATTCTCTGCAATTTCTGGAGCTACACGCGCCTACAGCTCCTCTTTGGAGGCATGGAGCAGGACCGGGCTTCAAGGAGCAGCTCTATACGATTCTTTGCCACCATACTGAAAATTAAACGAGACCCTCCATCTTCTAGATGGAAAATCAACAAAACCAAACACGGTCAAGTACTTCCCTAATCCCCACAGTAACCAAATTAATCTTCTCTTGCCTCTAAGAGTTAACCCTACTCCACAATCCACATTCCCACCAACATACCAATGCACAAATGCATGATAATTAATCCGACACTTGAACCCTGTTGAGCACCAATCCGCAAACTGAATGGTTTTTGCCCCATCTTAATTGTGAATTGTTCCGACTGCTGCATTCATATCCTTTGTAAACACATCTCCCCTGTAAGTTAAAACAACCAGGCCATGTCTATACAATGTTGAGGATCACATTTAGGCATCATCAAGTATGGCTCAAAAGAAGTGTTGTAATCTCTGCAACCGAGAGCTTCTCATGGTAAGCTCCTGTGTGTGAAGAAAGCATGGAATTAATATTCACTGATACCGTAATACTGTAAAAGAAGTGAAACTAAAACTTAGTTAGAGGTCAAAGGCTAAAAGAGACGCAACAGGCAAGAAAAAGAATGAAAATTAAAGAACACCAGTACATGATGAAGTAGAGACTCCCCATGTTACTCCCACATAAATAGCTCAACGAGATACACAGAAGTGAAGAACAGACATTATATCCGAAATGTAGCAAAGATACATCAGGCAAACACAAACACAAAATTTTTGCCTTCTACTACATGTAAAAGACCACTCTAACAAAACAAGATCAACTCAACAAAAGATTTGTTGGTCCAAAGATTATAAGAAACTTCAGGATGAGGTCCTTGATTGAAGAGACAAAATGCAAAAGGAAATTCCAAAACAGATGAAAGAATAAAAACCACAAACAAGTGGCATCGATGATATGCCTCGCTAGTCCCAACTCCTAAAAGCTCAATATCCACTAGTTTATAGTTATATTACATGAACGAAATGTATATAGTTTTTGGGATCGGAGGTACTAACTTTGCCTGCGGTTGCCAAGACTTGCCATAACATATTTATTTTATATATTTTTACTACATTTGTGTCTCCAGTATATTATGTTATTTGTTGTTTCAAGACAGATTGTCTACAAGCTAATATGTAACGGTTTGTGGAGGATGGATAACAACTAGTTTATTTTCAAAGTTTTGTATGGAAATTAACCCCTGTTATGTTCTTGAGAGCGCTTTTAAATGAATGTAGCAGCTTGTTTCATGTTGCTTAATGATAACCGAATCGCTTCCGTTTGAATGTTGAATAGTAATTCATATGACCTTGGTAGAAGCATTAGTTGTTAGAGCAACACAAGGAATGAATTTACGATTTGAAACTTGCTTACAGATCCTTGTACCTCAGCTGGGATTCTCATTTCCATTTGCGCATTGATTTTTAGAAACTACAAAATTTAAGCCAACTTTCAATCATGCTCAAAATTAAGCATGAGTAGGCCTTCAGTAGATCCCTATGATGCTTGTTTCTAGTAATTTCTTTGGTCGATTCTCAAGTATTTGTTTCAACTGGATTCAGAACATAATTGTAAACAAAAGAAACCAAGTTTGAAATAACCAGAACATGCTCTATTCTTATAGTCAAATTCGATAGATAATAATCACAAAATTAAATTAATATTTATTTATTAATACTTCTTCTTCTCAGTTAAATTGATCAAATTTTAATACATAGTTAAAAGTTATTTATTTACAATCTTATAAATTTGCAGAATCTGCCTTGTATAATAAATTAATTAAAAAATTTAATAACATATTTTAAAGTTAAATTAAAATTATGAGTTGGAGGAGTATTCTTTTGACGCACTGCACTGAAAATTAAAGCATGTGACAATGAAAAAACATATCATTGTTCTTTGGTCATCAATTTGCACGAAAAAAAAAATCATAAAAATATAAGATTTGACAAACGAAAATAACATAGATTTTATTTATAAATTGTTAAATATATTTATAAATGGTTAAATATGAATTTATTTTAAAATAATAAATTAAAATCTATAAAGAATCCGTATATGAATTTAATTTGAAATAATGAATTGAAAACAGATTAATTCTATTACAACGGCGAAGTCGGTGTGCTTATCCGATGCAACTTTCACAATTCACACTGGTTCAGACATGAAATGGTAAAATCTCTGCTTCCTTTTCTATTGTTGTTCAACTTATAGCTTTTATTAATCTAGTAGTATCATATACACACTCGAACACTTTAATCACTTGCTAAATCCATGCTTCATAAGATTGTATGTTAAGTGTTTGTTGAATTGCTTCAATGGCTTTTTGTTCCTGTCTGAAGCTCCACCCTAGGTCCCTTCCTCGTGATTTTACACACCCACTTCCCCTTTCTTTCCGACACAAGTTTTCTAGTATCATTTCTGTTACATATTCACCACAACAATTCACCTCTGTTTCGTCGTCTAGTTCATCTTCTGTTTCCACCATTTCCCCGTCTTCGACCCGAAAACTGTCTGCAGACTTCACTCAGGAGGAACTACTTATCACCCTACGTCGCGAAAAAGATGAGGTTTTAGCTCTCCAGCTGTTTGATTGGGCTTTAAAGCAGCCTGGTTTTAGGCCCAATTTATCGATATATGAGGAGGTTTTACGCAAACTTGGGAATGTGGGGAAGTTTGATTTAGTTAGTGGTGTATTGGATGATATGAAGCANTCCAATTTATCGATATATGAGGAGGTTTTACGCAAACTTGGGAATGTGGGGAAGTTTGATTTAGTTAGGGGTGTATTGGATGATATGAAGCATTCTCGTTGTGAGGTTGTTGAAGGCACTTTCTTTGCTTTGATTGAAAGTTATGCTAAGTTTGGTTTGTATGATGAAGCTATTGGTATTCTTGATATTATGGAGCAAGAATTTGCATTGAAGCCACACACGTTTACGTATAATTTATTGTTGAATGTTCTTGTTGATGGAAACAAGTTGAGATTAGTTGAAACGGTGCATTCTTTGATGATGAGTAAAGGAGTTAAACCTGATGTTTCTACCTTTAATATATTGATCAAGGCTGTGTGTAAAGCTCATCAAATTAGACCTGCCATTCTGATGATGGAAGAGATGACGACTTATGGTTTGGTGCCAGATGAAAAGACTTATACGACAATAATGCAGGGGTATATTGAGGAGGGAAATTTCAAAGGTGCTTTGAGAATGAGAGACCAAATGATTGCAGCTCAATGCCCCTCAAGCAATATAACAATTAATGTTCTGATTAATGGGTATTGCAAAGAGGGTAAAATTGCAGAAGCTTTAAACTTTGTAGAAGAGATGACTTCTAAAGGATTTCCTCCTGACCAGTTCACATATAATACTTTGATTAACGGTTTGTGCAAAGCGGGATATCTTAATCATGCTATGGAAATCTTGGATATAATGCTTCAGGAGGGGTTTGATCCAGATATATATTCATACAACACTCTGATTTCTGGCTTGTGTAAATCAAGCAAANCTTTCTAAGAGAAGGAGAATGGATGAGGTTACTCATCTTATGGACCAGATGATAATGGAAGGATTTAAGCCTAATAAATTCACCTACAATTCTCTTCTCACTCACTACTGCAAAGCAGGTGATGTAAAAAAGGCGGCAGACATAGTCCAGACTATGACGTCAAATGGTTGTGAACCAGATGTTGTCACCTACGGAACCCTTATCAACGGCATGTGCAAAGCAGGGAGAATTGAGGTCGCAACTAAGCTCCTGAGAAGTATCAAGATGAATGGTATGGTCATGGCTCCACCAGCTTATAATCCTATTCTCCGAGCACTCTTTAATCGTAAAAGAACGGATGAAGCCATGAGACTTTTTAGAGAAATGGAGGAGAAAGGCGATCCTCCCGATTCAGTTTCTTATTTAATTGTCTTTCGAGGGCTGTGTTCTGGTGGAGGACCTATAGGAGAGGCTGTTGATTTTGTGATTGAGATGACCGATAAAGGTCATATACCAGAGTTCTCTTCATTCTTCATGTTGGCAGAAGGACTTTGTGCTTTATCAATGGAGGACACTTTAGTTAAGCTTGTTGATAGGATCATGAAGATGGCAAAAGTCTCTGAGAATGAGGCAACTATGATAATGGGTTTCCTCAAAATCCGTAAATTTCATGATGCATTGCTCACCCTTGAAGGTGTCCTGAACAGTCAAAAGCCTAGAAAAGGTTATGGCGAGTATAATAAGGTAAAACCCTATCGATCTTGATGCAAGCTGCGAAAGCTTTGTCCACTCCTGATTTTGAACTCCTGTATGGGGATACTAAGAATAGACTGTTTGAATGGATTACAGATTTGTTGTAGTTATAAATCTACTTCTCCACGACAAACGGCTTTTCAGTGAGTCAATGACAATTTAAATAATGTTCTAGGAGAATGGGGGTAATGATTATATGTTTTGTATGAGTTGGTTATCTGGCCTGTCAGAGTAATTTCTTTCTCATTATTACTTTCTGCTTTAAATCAGAGAATATAGATGTTTAAAACTACTACTTTCCGAGTTATTATTAAACGGCTGTTAAATATGCACTAATTCAACTTTTGATGCCATGTATAGGTGCTTGGAGAGGTTTCTTTATTAATGCTTTGGATTCCTGTGTATCTTCTGAAAGAGCTACTTATTCCAGTTTGAAGTATAGTTTATTCGTTAATGAGAAGGCTAACATTTAGACATTTTTGGGAGAGTGAATTATGCTAAGAGTTCATCTTTTTAGTGTCCAATGCTGCATATACTGCCATTTCTTCCAATTCAAATCTCCCTCTACCTTGTTTCTCTTCTATTTTCATGGTAATTGGTACAGTAACGCTATTATATTTTTTGAAAAGACTAATGATGTGGTTGGAGGAAAAGAAGGGGAGGGGATGATGAGCTTGAACACTAACTTATGCCTATAAATGGTCATTCCTCCATAATCACTATTGTATACTGATATAAAGCAGACCCAACGGAATCTTGTGATCGCTGAGGAACTTGTTGATGGCTGTTGTTGAGTTTAATTGTTAGACTAATTATGTCATGTATCTAATTCATTAGCATTATTATATATTGCAGAGGTGCGTTCAATTTGCAAAATTTGTCCTTTTTTGTTGGTTTGGTTATGGGCCATTGTTTGGCAAGTAGATGCAAGTAATCTTTTTATTTTTGTTGTGCACTGGCTGGCCTGTACAAGAGAACAAACTTATGTTGGTGTAAGATATATTTATTAAAATTAGTTTATCAGAGCCGTCCTCGTATTGGATTGGAATTGATTGTTAGCTAGGTGGTGGTTTGAACTTGAAGGGAGACTAATTAGGACAAAGAAAACCTCCAAGAACTGAGACAAAACAGTCCTAAATGTTTATATATCTGTATCTGTATCAGTTTCTTTCTAGTCTGGAAAATGGTAGGAATCATGTCCATTTGGCTTACGCTTACCTTATAAGTAACTTATACAGTAAGTTAAAAAATGTACGTATTTTATAACTTGTAAGTAACTTATAAGTTACCGCAATTGTCTCCACACAAAACGCTTGAAAAAAATACGAGGACCCCAAAGAAGAAAAAATGAATGAAAAGGAAGACAGAACACAGCCAGACACAGACATGACTGGATCTAAACTAATGAATGAAAGCCAACACAAAATGTTTCCTTTGGATTTGCGGCATTTGACCTTAGTTCTGATTTGCTTATCGTTTTTTTTTTTGGTTAAGTTTGCTTATCAGTTACTGATACAGCCATACAGGTAAAGAGTAGTGTTGAGCACCTTGAAACAAATCAAAACTTACTGTGCGTTCATTTTTTTATTGAATTATTTGGGTGAATATACGCCATACGCTCATTTAGGAAATTTTTGCGAATTTTTTCAAAAGTTTTAACATTGTTCATAGATAATTCATATATTTTTAAACATGTTATCTAAAATATAAATAAAAATTAAATAGCGATTTTATTTATTAATTTTAAATCAAAACCATCAATATACGTAAAAAGTAAATAAGATGCATTAAGTGTAAAGTATTAGAAAAACATTATAATTAAAAATAGATTAATATTTTTATACTAGAGCTTAAATAAATGGATAATTTAATCGTATAAATAAATTTTTAAAATTTAATTTATAGCTAACCAATAATGGTTTCAAAAAAAAAAAGCTAACCAGTAATCTTCTTTAATTAATCTTATGTCTTATTTGGGAACATGAATTTCATTTCAAATTCTGAATTTAATCAATTAATATATTTGAATAATCATAAGAATTTAGATTGAATTTCATTTTAATTTTAATAATTCATAATTCGTACAAATATTAGAATTTAAAATGACAACTAAAATCACGTGTAAATACCAAACACAATTTTAAGATAAACAAGAATTGACTTTTTAATTTTGCTGTGAGCAAGAATGACCGCATGCGACTCACACTCGTATAAATAATTATTTGATCCAGAATCTTTGTTGTTCCCGCAGTGTAAGAAAAGAAAGTAAAGGAAGGGGTGAAATCCAGGTGGGGTATTTGTACAGTATTGCAGGAGCCTCAGCGGACCCGAGACATGGGGGGAGTGGGTGCTTAGGAATTTACTGAATTATCGACTGAAACTAAAATATGTATTGAATATAGATAGAAATTTAGTAGAATAAATTCTTGATTGAAAGTAAAATATATATTGAATATAGATCTCACTTATATCCGAAAAAGCCCAATTAAGAGTTAAACAAAAAAAATAAAAATAAAGCGTGGCTAGTACAAATAAAGGGGCTCGCAATGGTTGGTTGAGTCGGTTAAAGAGAGGAATATCATGTTCGAATCTCACGGGAGGAGAATTTGTAATTATGCGGCCAGAGTCTGTCGCATTTGTGCGGTTTACCTGATTCACGTGATTTGCAGGCTATTGCCTGAGTCCGTGGGTTTACACAGTGCACACCCAAATGACAACAATTACGGGTTCTCACAGTAAAAAAAAATAAAAGATCCATAAACTTTAATAATTTAAATCAAAAAATATATAAAAACGTGATTATTTGATCCAAGACCAATTCATCTCTTTCAACTTTTAAGTATTTCATCTCCACTTCTCCGTTTTTGTCTCTTTAAATGAAATCATAAAACATTTAAAAGATGAAAAAGGGTAGGAATTAATTTTAAAATATAAAAATATTACTTAATTGTATGAATTTTATATTTTTAAATTATTATTATTTTTTTAATATTCATCCGTTCTAAAATAATAATTATTAGTTTATATCTCGTGCGATGCACGGATCGAATTCTTTTAGTATTTTATTATTTTAATTTTAATATTTTCTTTCATAATAATTTAAATTTTATTTAACCTTATACATGCATATTTTATATATTTTTTATATACTTTATTTTTATTTATATTTTAATAAAATAATATTTATGTATTTTGTTTAAAAATCTATTTTAATTAGGTGATTAACGTGAGATATATTTTAGTTAATAGTATTTGTATTTTTATAGGATAATGTTTGTATATTTTGTTTAGAAGTGTATTTTAATCAAAAAATTAATGTAAGATGTATTTCAATTAAGAGATTAATGTTAAAAAAAATTAAGATACAATAATAACTATCTCATCCAAATATCACTGACCGATAAACTTTTAATGTTTTTATTTCAATAATATAGTATAAATATTATTTTTGTACAAAATATAATTAAACTTATCAAACATGCGAGTACCCAGCGAAAAATATTCCTCGTTCCGCAGCTGAGCCTCGGCCTCTTTTGTTTGTGTGTCTCTTGTTTCAGATTCTTCATTTTGTCAACTCACTTTGTCTTTTTAATCCTCGCCGGCGCCTTTCTTTATTTCTCTCTTTCTATATATATATATACTCACACACAGACACACACTCATGTATATTCTTAGAATCTAGTGATTGAAAGAGAGTGAATTATAGTTATCATGGATGAAGAAGTGGCCTTGATTGCTCAAACTAAGACCCCCCTTAATCATACTAGAGATGTTCATTTTCTCAGCTGGGCTTTCTTGTTTATCTTCTTGGCTTATGGTGCTGTTCAAAATCTTGAGAGCACTATCAACACTGTGAGTTTTTCTTTCATCAAAATCTTATCTTTTTTATTATTATTACCTTTGATGTTATGATCAATCTAGAACAATATTGACCCATGTACTAAATAATTTGTTTTTTTGTTAAGATGTTTGTGTTCCAATCTCATTGTACCAATATTTTTTTTTGTGCCGTTGAAATAATGTTCAAGATCACACAAAGAAGGATGATCTTAGATATCATAATTTGAAAATTGGTTTAGATTCCTGAACAACGTGTTGTAATGTGCTCTTAATACTTTGGTGGTTTGGCTGATATGATGTGTTTTACTTATAGGAGAAAAATTTAGGAACTATTTCACTTGGAGTATTGTATACCTCCTTCACAGTGTCTACATTGGTTGCTTCGTTTGTGGTTCGGTTGCTTGGGTCAAAAAATGCTCTAATTCTTGGAACTATTGGATATTGGTTATTCATTGCTGCAAATCTGTTTCCAACATGGTAATTATCTTTCTTTTCCCTTCAAGTCTCACTTCATCTGAAGTTTATTAGTTTAATCAGCTCTGTTAAATTTATGGCATTTCTGCAACTGAGTCTTGGAGAAAATTTGAAATCTAGATCTCATTGAAGTTTAAATGTAACTTTAGTAAGATATTTGAGAAGAAAAAACATTATGCCTGGCAAAAAAACAAAGTAAGAACATTGTATTTCCTCAATAGAAAACGTTAGATAGTGCGGACACACTTAAACATACGAGACTCTCCAGGGACATAAATCCTATGTCATTCTTGGATGGTCAGAAGCAGGTGACCCTACCCAAAACTTTGAGACATACTTAACATCTTGTAAATGATGTGGTTATAATGATGCAATGGATGGCTAAATTCAGTACATACCAGAGAAGTTTCAGAAATAATTTTTGGGGTTTTAGGTTTCGTGGAACAATGCTAATCCTCAAGATTCGCCTTTTGATGAAGAACGCCTTTTTTGCAACTCCAGAAGCTTAGTTTATTGAGTTTTTACTTCTTCGTGCAGGTATACGATGGTGCCAGCTTCTTTATATCTTGGATTTTCTGCTTCAATTATATGGGTTGGACAGGTTGTGAAATAATTTTCATAAACTTAATCTGAATGTTTTTTTAGTATGTCTTAGTTACATATCTAACTAGTAGCTGTGATATGGTATATCAGGGTACATATCTTACTTCCACTGCACGTAGTCATGCATATGATCACAACGAACATGAAGGAACTATAATCGGTCAATTTAACGGGGAGTTTTGGGGGATGTTTGCCAGTCACCAGGTGCGACCTAAACCATTTCTGAGAAATCTAACACAATTGCTGGCTTGGTTTTATTCTATTGTTTATGATAAAGCCTGTTTCAGTACATTTCCTCCTTTGTATCAATTTGCAGTTGGTTGGAAATCTGCTTTCTCTTGCCCTGTTGAATAAAGGACAGGTATGCACTAGTGATTTCAAACTGAATTTTAGTTCATTTTCCACCCTTTAGATTCAAATAAACAGCTATTAATTAAGTAATGCCTTTGAGGCTTGGTCTGAGTTTTTTTACTTTCTAGATTCATTGTGTTATTACATGCGTGTAAATTTAATGAATCTGCTGGGATACCAGATCAAGTACAATTGGCTATGTACAATTTATTTGTTCGTCTTCTTCCTTATTTTGTTAAAATCTGATGAATTAAAACTCTTCCCTGAGCGGTCAATTATACCAATCAAGTTATAAATTTGTGCTAAACAAAAGCTGTGGAGGTAGGAGGTCAAATGTTTTTGGATAGAGTTTATGATTGTATTGTATTGCATTGAAGGAAGTATCTAAATCCAATTTGTATCTAGTAGATATTTATGTTCTGTAGAACAATTTAAGCCTACACCCTCTCACTCCCTCCGCCTTCCGATAATGAGATCAAAGTAAC
>QRFB01018475.1:0-17008 GCA_008931105.1 Oenanthe javanica | reverse complement strand
CCTTTCAAGTTATATATAAGACATATATTCCTTGAATCATTGTGTTCATTTATTACATAGTATTTATTGCTTCATTAATTCGAAAAGTTGTATTCACCCCCCCTCTACAACACATTTGGACCTAACAATGAGTCAAGACAAGAAGAAATGTGGTTAATGAGTGCATGTACTCCTGTTTCCTCTCTCAAATTGAGCCTAAAACCTTGGATAAATCTTTACTTGATCCAGATTGGATTATTGCCATGAAAGATGAACTCAATCAGTTTCAGAGAAGCAATGTATGAGAATTAGTGCCTAGACGAAAAATAATAATTCTGTGATTGACACCAAGTGGGTCTACAGAAATAAAATGGATGACAATGGTATTGTCACCAGAAATAAAGTAAGGCTGGTAACTAAAGGATACTGTCAATAGGAAATAATTGATTATGATGAAACCTTTGCACATGTTGCCAAAGTTGAAGCCATTAGAATTTTCTTGGCCTTTGCTGCATTTAACAACTTCAAAGTCTTTCATATGAATGTGAAAAGTGCTTTTCTAAATGGAGAATTGGAAGAAGAAGTATATGTTGAATAGCAACCAGGCTTTGAAGACCCAAATATGCAAAACTTTGTATACAGACTTCTCAAAGCTCTGTATGGTCTAAAGCAAGTACCAAGGGCATGGTGTGATACTATTTCCAAGTTTCTTCTTAAGAATAATTTTACAAGAGGTATTGTGGATAAGACTTTTTCTATAAAAAGCATGGAAATGATATCATTCTAGTCCAAATATATGTTGATGACATCATTTTTTGCTCAACAAATGAAAAACTGTGCAAGAAATTTTATGAGTTAATGCATAATAAATATGAGATGAGCATGATGGGTGAATTAGTATTCTTTCTTGGACTTCAAGTCTATCAATAGAAAGATGGAATATTCATTTGCCAAACCAAATATGTTAAGGATCTTTTAAAGAGATTTGACATGGAAGACTCATCACCTGCAAAAACTCATATCTCAACAACAACTCAACTTGACAAGGATCCTAAAGGAAAGAAGGTGGACAACAAGATGTATAGAGGAATGATTGGTTCTCTCCTCTATTTAACTGCTAGTATGCCTGACATCATGTATGTAACAGGTCTGTGTGCAAGGTTTCACTCTGATCTAAAAGAATCACGTTTGATGGCAGTGAAAAGGATCTTTAGATACTTAAAAGGTACCCAAGATCTAGGCCTTTGGTATCATAAGAAATCTAGTTTTGACTTGGTTGGCTACTCAGATTCAGACTATGCTGGGTGTAGGATTAATAGAAAGAGCATAATAGGAAGCTGTCAGTTTCTGGGAGAAAGATTGGTCTCATGGTTTAGCAAGAAGCAACATTCTATGTCAAATTCAACTGCAGAAGCTGAGTATATTGCAGCTAGTAGTTGTTGTGCACAGCTACTTTGAATGAGGAATCAATTGTTGGACTATGGCTTGACACTTAGAGGAATTCCTATCTTTTGTGACAACACAAGTGCAGTAGCCAGTTTTGAAAATCCAGTTCAACACTCCAAGACAAAGCATATTGATATCAGACATTATTTCATAAGAGAGCAAGTGGAGCAAGGCACAATTAAGCTAGTGTATGTGCCTACCGAGAAGCAATTTGCAGATATATTCTCCAAGCCTCTAGATAATGACAATCAACAGGCTAATGAGTGAATCGGGTATGTTAAATTTATTAATGTAACTCTGTAGAAGTTGATTAGTGATCAAAAATATTAGTTAACTGAAATTCACATTGAATTAATGGCCTGTTAAGGTATTTTGATCTCTATCACAGTGGATACACATGATAAAATTTCACTGAGAAGTTAACTAATTTGTTTTTAGTAACTTATTTCATATGGTGTTAATAAAAAGTGTTGTCAAGTGTTTTGACGGTATATTTTATCTATACTGTCATATAGTAATAAGTTACTATCGATCATCTAAGGAGTATTGACAGTATAGTATACGGGACTAGAAGTTACTGTCGAAAACATACTGTCAGAATTCATTAACAGTACATTTTTTCAAATCCCATCATAACATATTGTCAATAGTTAAATTAGGGGTTGTGTATTCATTTATATATTCTTTAACCACTAATGTTACTGTCAAAAGTGTTTATGATTTCTAGCGCATGAGTTACTGTCAAAAGAGAATGGATCTAGCATACAACTGTCAATTCAATCGATTGAAATTCCTCCTTGACAGTTTCTTTTTCATTTCATATAAATACAAACAGTAAATTCACTCTCACTCTTTAATTCTTCTAAAACTCTTTTACTCTTAAACACTGTAAACCTCTAATTTTTTCTCTACAACTTCGTCTTCTTCGTTCTTTTTCTCTTTAAATTTCTTAACCTTTCTTTTCTCTGCAACCATGTCTGGATCACAAATCATTTATTCTCTTGCCCAAACTAACTTCACCACCATGGCTTCTATGGGTGAAGCCTTCAAACCTTTTGTTGGTTTCATGAATAACTCTTACCTCTCGTATGCACTAAATCAAATCCCTATGTTAGAGATTCCCATACTGTCACAGTTGTGGATCTCTACAACTTGTGAGGGGGAGAATGATGCAAGCACTATCACTTTCCAAATCAACAACACTTCTTACACCATCAACTCAACACACGTCAATGTTGCTCTTTACGTAGAAGCTGAAAGAGTTTCGTCCTTTCAGGAGCCTGCAAGTGAAGCTCAACTTGTAAAATTTTTCAAAATGGTTGGGTATACTGGACCTAAGACATGCCCTGATTCTGATGATTAGTATCCTTCTAGTGGAATGGATAGAAAGTACTTGGTGAAAGAGTGAAGTATGATAATGGATGATGTCACTCGAGCCATGTCAAGCAAAATTAGTGGCTGGAATGAGGTCACAACCTATATAAGAAAGATTATGCATTCCATGGTGCACAACTACAGGATTGATATAGGCAAGATCATGATGCCACTATTCAAGTTGATGCTTGGCAAGAAGGATAACAGAAAACCGGTAATCTACTATCCTAGATTCTTTATGCTTATTATCATCTCTATAGTAGGCATAATTAATCTTGATAATATACATTTCATGGAGTCCCCCACTTTAAAGAAAAACACACACTCTATTTTAACTAGCAAACCCCCAAATTCTGAATTGGGTTTGTTCATTACTGGCCATATGCAGTCTATAATAAACTTACTCAATTTAAGAATTGTGGGAGATTTTAATATTTTCTCTTTGAGTGATGAGAATGGTCTTAACCTCACCATTCATAACCAACACTTTAAACCTTTTAAAGGAGCTAGACCTTCTAGAGTCTCCAAATCTATTAGCCAAGAGCTTGGTTCCTCTCAAAAGGACCAGATTACTAAAAGGAAGAGAACCCCAACTCCTAGATTAGAAACAGTTCCACATATATGTGGTGAAACTGCATTAGATATAACAAATAAGGGTGGTAGTCATATCACAGAACCCACAAAGGGCCATGATGTGCCTAAGAGGAAGAAGGAAAGAGTACCAACCATTATAGCCTAGTCTGTGTTCTCTTAAAAAGACACATAACTTAATATGAACAATAGCTCACCTCTAGGGGTCTCCTCTCAACAGAGGGCATCTATTAAAATTGGTCAGTCTCCCATAGCATCATGTACAGATTCTTCGCACCATGCTGAATACACTCAGCATGAGCCCACTCTTGAAAAAAGAGACAGTATAGGGATAGAAAATGTGGAACATAGCACATTCAACTTTGATGCTTCTCACTTTGACATTTTTAAGGAGCCAAATATCAATTCTTTATTTCAAAGTTTGGATGAGTTTGTTATAAGTAATCCATAAGAACCTTCAACTCAAAGGGTAGAAGACATTATTGTCACAGCCTCAATTGCTGTTAAGGACACATGAAAAGTTGTTGGCACAACTGATAGTAACATTCCTTTAAAAGAATCTGTTACAGCCTCAGTTGCTGTTAATGACATAGTTGATGTCACTCCTCCTGACAGTAACTGTAACGCCCCCAAATCCGGGGTCAATGATCTGATCGTCACGTGAAAATTCTCGATATAAAATCACATATTCAATAATATTTTAAACCGCCTGTAGTCATTCAATATCTGAAATCTACAGCTACGACCCCAATTACCAAGATAGTTTAGGTTATAGTTCTAGAAACAAGGATCCAAATCCTAAACATCAATTATTATAAACCTAAAATAATCAAATCAAATCTCTCTTGCGACCTCATCCATAAAGTTCCGCAAATATTCATAATCTTAGAATAACTCCCCAATACACCCCAATTGATTCCAACAATCTCTTTACACCAATTTTATACTACTAGTATAAATTTGACAAGAATTATATCAGCGGCTCGGACGGGTCTATACCAAGAAATATATATAATATACCAATATATAAATAAAACTTACTCCAGTTACAGACTTTCTGAATCAAAACTTACTTTCTTCTTCCGAGCTACGCGGATAAATCTCGTCGATCTACTTTTTCTGAAAGGCTAATTTTTTTTATCCTGTCAGAAAAAGTGTATGATGAAAAGAAAGAGTGAACCAAAGAAATGCTCAGCAAGTATATATAAAATAATCAAAATAAAAATAGGATATAAAATTTGAATAAAGAACGTAAATGTAAAATAGTTTATTATAAAACAGAACAGTAAATAAATCACAGTTTATATCGAAACTGAAACAATGCAGTATAACAAAAAAATGAATCATCTGCGGAATCAAAATATATAATAGCCACACTGGACAATATGGACTGGATACTACATATAATAAACACTATTGTCACCTGATCAGTTTAAAAGCAATAGGACCTCTTTATAGCCTATCGGTACACTTCTATACCCATAGTTATAACAAGGATTCTCTATAATGGGTACCAAATAGACAAATCAGTGGGTATAATTGTTTAAGTGGGTTTTAGGCATATATATAATTGTTTTTTTTGTTTTTTAATTTTTATAATATATAAAAATATATTCCTGATAATCATTTTAATATCACGTTTAATCTCTAAATAATTTTAAATAATCCCAAAAATTATAAATATATTTTATGGGAAAAATATAAATTTTATTATTTTTAAAACTAATTAAAAAATAATAACTTTTCAAAATATTCAAATATTCTGAATATTTAAAAATATAAAAGTACTAAATTTTGAATATTTAAATAATTTACTCAAATAAAATTTTTACCCGAACAAAATACCGACTCGAGTTACTGACCCAATCATTAAAATAATATTAAAATTTTAAACCGAACTCAGTCTCACTGAACTGACATAATTATTAAAATAATAATAAAAATATGAAAATGCATCTAACTGGAATAAAATATAAAAAATTTATTCCTTCTCTTTTGAGAAAACTAATAAAATATTTAAATAATAATAATAATAATAATAAATTTTAGAAAATATCTGGGTTGTCACGGTAACTTTCAAGCTCAGGATGTTGTCAACACTCCAAATCCAGACATCACCTCTCATACTCCTGCAGCTTAACAAATGGATGATGCACAATGAAGTGATTTTATTCCTCTCTCCATAGTTTACAAGGTAAAATCTAAATCAAATGTGCAAGGTGTACCTGCTCAGTCCCTTGTACCTAGGTTGAGTGAGGGAGAGAAAAATAAGAGAAAAAGAAAAGAGAGAAGTGAGCATAAAAAATTGAGAGGCGAGGAAAGACATTGGCAAAAGAAAAGGGTCTTGAGCATGGCCAATAAGAAATAAAAGAGGGAACCACATCATCTAAGGCATTATGCCTTGAAAGTGAGAATGTGAGGGATGGTGAGATCATTCAGATAAAACAAGAGAGTGTGAGAACCTTAAAAGCCCTAAAATCCAAATATGCAGCTAAACAAGCTGATGGAAGGTTGAAATCCCTTTCAAAAAAGGTGTCAAAATTATCAAAGAAGGTAGCAACTGTAGGGAGGAATCAAATAAAGCTAGTGGAAAAGATGGAAAGTTTTGAAAAATCAATGAATGAAGGTTTCCAGACTGTGTTTGATAGATTGAAGGAGTTTGATGTAAAATTTACAATCACTGCAGTTGCCAACTCAACTAAAGGGGATACGGATAATGTGTTTGTAAGTACTGAGATTTTTGGGAGTGATAAGGTGGCTGATGATGCAAGTAAGGAAGTAAGGAGTGATAAGGAGACACAAGTTGCATCTCAAAGGGATAGTCAATTGGCATTGTTGTCTAAGGTGGCTACTGAGATGGCTTAAAAACTTGGAGGTGATAAGGTGCAGAAGCCTAAGGAGAAAGAAATTGTTATCAGGGAGGGTGTAATGAAGGCTCATGTTCATGTAACTGACAAAGGCAAGGATAAATTGTTTAATATTGATGCTGATGACTTCATTGTTGAAGAGAATGAGGATTTGGATAATGAAGAAGCTTCTTTGTTGATGGTGGATGAGAATGAGAATAACAGAGTATTTCAGGATGCTAGTTTCAATGAAAGAATTAATGATATAAGAAAATCCCCAAACATAGATCGTAGGAAATTAAGAAGCTATGAGACAGTCAATAGTTAGAGCTGCTATGATGGTGTCAAAAAGCAACAAATGGGTGATCTCTATTAAGACTGAAGGTGGATTCAGCTGGTACATAAGTATAAGGTACTTGGCTAGACAAGAAATAGCTGTTATTGAAGCCATTAAACTCAAGATCAAAACAGAAAAATCCTGGTAGAATGAAAATTTGAAAAGAACTATGCAGAAACTAATAGTTGAAAAGTTACCTAAAATAACTCACAATCCACTATACATAAAGTTTAGCATCTCTACAGATGGAAAGTATAGATCAATGAATCTGGAAAGGGTTGGATTGTGTAGGCCAAGGTTTGTAAGAGAAGCCTTTAACTACTTCAAGCAGCTTCCAATTTCTGACGAAAGAATTGAAGTTATAAGGGTGTTAGAGGAGGATATGAGAAAGTATGATGAAAAGAAAGCTAAGAGATAAGGAAGAAAAGATCAAAGAAGAAGAGATGATGATAATGATGATGGAAAGCCTGATGGAGGTGCAGGTAGCTCTAAGTCCAACAATAATGGTGCTGAAGGGACCTCTAGGGCTGAGAATAAGGATGGAGAAGAAAATGAGGATGAAAATAAGTTTATAGATGGAGTTGAAGGTAGAGTGAGGAAGCTAGTGGTTCTTTGTTTTGAAGCTGACAAGAAAAATGTTGTCATGCAAGATACTGTCAGGAGTGATAAGGTGAAACATACTGTCACGGAATCAGAACCTACTGTCAAGGAGCCTGAACATGTTGTCACACCAAAATTGACAGAAACTTCCAAAAATACTGTCAGGAGTTATAAGGACAGAGATGTTGTCAGGAAGATAAGGATGTTTGGTGCACAAGGATGTTTTCACATTAGAGAATATGGTACAAGCAAGAAAAGAATGGTGAGCAGAAATAGTGAAAAGAAAATGACAATCATATCAAGATGGATTCTGAAGCCTACATTTGTAAATGAAGAATGTTTGGATGTAAGGAGGCCTACAATCTACAATTTGGCTCAAGTCAAGGCTGAATCAATGACCAATGTTGTTGCTGAGTGGTCTGAATTCAACTCTTTGAGTAATGTAATATATTCTACTCAAATGGAGAAATTGAGGAGATGGATCATAAAATGAAAGATGCAAGTTATTTCTTGATCAAAAAAATGTTGTTAATTATCCATGTCTCAGATATCAAGACTCAGGTCTTCAGGGGGTTCTAATCATTCCTAGAATTGATGGATTCATTCAAACCTCATTCTTTAGATGGTGTTGAAGTTGAAGAACCTGAACTAGTCATATACTCTGATAGAATGATGTTTGAAAATGATGAAGGGATCAAATAATTCTGGAGTATAGATTTTTTGTAGGATAAGAATTCTGAATTACTAATCAAGTTAGAGGAACAATTGTCTAAGTATCATTATCTTGAGGAATAGAAACTCATTCCTACAATCTAAAAAATTATCAAGTAAAAGAAGAAGAAGGAATATAAGAAGAAGGTGGATTATGAAAGGACTCAACAATGCCTTCTAAGAAATCCAGAAAGAATTATATTATACAATACATGTGGATCAGCTGAAGAGATCACCTTTGAACATCTGAAGACATTGGCTGAGAAGGAGCCTCATATCATAGAACTCATCAAAAGACAACTGCTCAACGTAACAAATTTTGAGATATTTAATCTTAAAAACAAAGCCTTGGAGATATGTGATTTTAAGAAGAAGGAAGTGAGGGAGAAGAAGAGAAAATTTGATACTGATGTTGAAGCTACTAAAAAGGAGATTGACGGGATCAATATGCAGATCAAAGAATCTGAGATTGACTTGAAGTGTGCAAAGCTGAATGATCAATTCTAAAAAAAGTCTAATTATGTCTCACATATTTTCACTCATCCTTTAAGGATCATCATTGACAACATTGAAGTGAAGGCTGTAGATTTTAAGACTCTCAATACTGCAAATCTAAGAAGAATCTTCAAACTTACCACAGAATCTTTTCTGGAAATTGAAACAAACCTGAGTACTTTGGTTGGAGAAATCATTGAGTCAAGATCTCAAGAGGATGGTGAGATAGACAAAATGAGGGTGAAGCAAATCTTCTCATCTTCAAAGGACAGATTCATTGCTCATGAATTTGGCATTAAATATCTCTGCATTTTTAAAGGACCTGTGGAGAACTACTACACTTACAAAGACTTGAGAGATCTATCCTACAGATTTGTGAATTTAGCTATTGATTGTGTCTCTAGTTATGCCATAACTGATGATGAAAAGAAAACCCTGAAAGCTCGAGCTAAAATTGAAGATTTGCTCAGTCTAGAAGAGCTAGTAGTTTGAGAAAAATTGTACTTGTAATTTCTTTGAATATTTTCCTGTATAAATTCTTCAGTTATTTTAGTTGAGTTAGCTTCTGCAATTTACTTTGGATTTGTTTTAGGCATTTGTAATTTACTTTGAATTTGTCTTTATTTTACATAAAAATAAATTCGGGGAGATTGTTAGAGATTGTGCTGTTAACAGTGTAATCAACTAAAGTTATTTAATCTTAATTTATAATAAACTAAGTAAATGTACTGTCATATGTATATTGACAGTATGTTTAGATAGTCACTTGAAACAGTATGTTTAACAAAGCCAAATAGGCGACAGTAAGTTTAATAGTTATTATCTTTTACAAATGTAATAACTTGATCCATGAAGTAGAAGTTCACAAAGTGTTCATGCACAACATGGTTCAAATCCACGACAGTAACATTCAACAGTCAAGCCTATGACAACATATTCAAGTGATAGCACAAAGGAATAGGTGACAATAACTATTCCCTCGACAGTAAACTTGACGGAGAATGAAGATTTGAAAACAGTAAGTTTTACTGGCAGCAACATTGGCGGGGATAGTTGACAGCAACTTTGGAGACAATATGTTTCAATAGACTATCAAAATTTGATAGTAAAGTATGCGGAGCCGAAGATAATGTCACCATAGAGGAGCTAAAAGTTGACAGTATACTTTTAGTGAAGCTGACAGTCTGTTTCAGGTAGCAGACTAGATAGTGAAAATAAAATGATTGATTTGGACATGTCTATCTAGTTTGTCAAGTCTACTACTGCAATTTGGGAAAAGACAAGTAAAAAGATAAAGTGTTCAAAGAGTCAAAGATTTCTGCATATTTCAGAAGAAATTTATCTACAAATGGAATAAAACCAATGATTGAATAAAAAAAGTACAGTTTTTATTTCAAGATTTATTCTTGGATCAAGAAAAAGTGCATTTATAAGTGGGATATGTGTTTCAATATA
Organism: Oenanthe javanica; assembly: GCA_008931105.1. Taxonomy (NCBI): domain Eukaryota; kingdom Viridiplantae; phylum Streptophyta; class Magnoliopsida; order Apiales; family Apiaceae; genus Oenanthe; species Oenanthe javanica. The sequence goes on along the minus strand of QRFB01018475.1, from coordinate 7,174 downwards.
AATACGCATATCTCACATGTACTTTTCTTTATGCAACTGAGCTAGATTTTTTCTCAAACTTAAAAACATTGGCAAATTCATTGTTATTGTTTCTTTGTAGCTGGAATCCATTTTCAATCAGTTGTAGCAAACCAAAAATAATAATATTATTTTTGAAGTTTAAAAATATTATCTTCTTTATCTGCTTTCATTGTTTACATTTTAAACTTGTTAATTATAAATCTTGTTTGTTATTAGTAAGAATCAGTTATAATTAATTAAGTTACATTCAACCCCTTCTGCAACACTCATTTTGTTTAACAAGGTTTTTCCAGATTTAATAGTATCTTTTAACCCATTTACACTAAGATGTAATTCTGCATCAAGCACCCATGACAAATAATTATTCTTAGAAACATCATGTGCAACAAACTCTAATTTTACAAAAGTTACCATTATGGTAAATATTTAAAACATAATATAATATAACACATTAATATTTAAATAATTAATAAAGCATATAATAATATATATAATATAATTTAGTACAAAAATTATGACGACATAGCCGACCATTGAACTTTTGTGTAATACTTGATGGAGGGTCATCTTTATAGTAATACTTGACGGTGGAGTTATCTTTATAGTAATAGATGATATAAATAAATTTGTAAATAATGAAATAAAATAAAATAAATAAGATTAGATCATACTTCATTTTTTGAATAAGTTTTAGGTGGATAGAGACTCGTACTTATAAGGTGTTATAAGTTATTAATACCTATTATATTAAACGCAAAAGAGAGAGACTAAAGTAAACTTTATAACTTATGTAGACACTGAAACTTGTATGTTCCAAGAGACATGACCTCTAGCTCAATTTATAGGCTGAGGTAACCGCCTGTTTTTAATGCTTTTCAAGGAAGTTTTTACAAAATCGGTTTAATTATTTTATTGACAATCATTATCTAATAATTTATACTATCTCTATATTATTTTTATAATTATACAAACTTATAACCGTGCATGGGATAACTAATATTTAAGTAAATTAGTTTTTTATTTATATTTAATATAAAATTTTATAATATTAAGAATTTATGTTAATATTATATGTTCTCTTATTTTATATAAATTTATTCAATTTAATATAAATATATTATAATTTAGACCAGTGTTATAATACATATATAATAAAATTTTAGTTAATATAATTATGTATATAGTTAGAGCTCATATTATAATAAGTAAAATTATGTATATTTTTTAGACTCGTGGCTCAGTACCGTACCGACCGACCAAATTTTTTAATTTTTGAGTTATAATAATATAGTATATAATTAGATAAACTATAGATGACAGGAGTAATGTATAAAAATAAGTACGAAATAATATGACTATTACATTTCTAGATAAAATTGATAAATAAAATAATAAATTTTAGTTAAACTACAAATTTAATTAAAAATATATATATAGTAATTTAAATTTTTTAATTAACTTGTTTCTTTTCTTTGAAATCTAATTAACTTGTTTCTTGATCAGCATTCTATAGACAAAATGGTCTTTATTTATGGGAAAATGGACTAATACGAATTAGAAATGATAATAAAGAATATGAGAATGATAAAAAGTCAAAATTAGGGAGGAAAAATAATCAAAGGCAAGCATGAAAAAAAATTGGTATAAGACGAATTCAGCATAATTTATTTTATATACATATGAAGCTTAAATTATGGCTAATTATTATTTTTAAGGAACTATTGATTTTAAAAGATAAAATAGGTATATGATCAGTGCGAATAGAAATATCAGTATACACATTAGACACCCTTGGCTATGGGTTTACAACTTGCAAGAAAACTTTTTCTTCATAAAAATTCGTTATTCAAATTATGTGGGTAGAGCAAGTCTTTCACAGCATTCATTGGCTCATTGCTATAAAAAACCAGAAGGTTCCCAAATGATATAGTACAGATATAGTACTCACTACTCAGAAAGTTCTGTAGTATGCTACTAAATTTGGACTCAATAGGTATAGCCCTTAACAAACATCCCTTTCTTAGCATCATCGCTCTCACCATCAGCAGTGTACTTGCCAAGTTGTGCCAGGGAATTAGCCTTTGCACGCACCAAAAGAGACTGTTTGGCAGCATCGACATTCTCAGGAAGTCCTTGCCATGTTTTTAGGACTGTGTTCTGCAGAGCACGTGCATAAGAGAAAGATACATGCCAGGGGTTGGGGGTCTGATTCATTGCGTTTAAGTTCAGTGTGGCTTCCATTTCAGACTGTCCTCCAGACAAAAACTATACATATTGAAACCAAATATTCTGTTAGAATAATTAGAACTAATAATCATATCACACTTGAATCATCATCTAGAATATTTAAATAATGTTAAGAAGATATGAGATATATAGTTAAAAGAACCAAAATCATGCAAGGTAATTAATTATATCAAGATCTGAGGTTCAAGTTCTCAGTCTAAGCCACATGATAATAAGAGGAAATTTTAAGTAAAACTTGTACATATAGCCGAGTAGTGACTACTATCAAAATATTAGTAAAACTTGATATACTATTGATTTCTTCGATCTTCAATGTCGCTCTCTAAAAGGCGTGCAATGGCCACACAAAAAAAATCAAGTAAAAAGAAAAGTAAGATAGAGATTAGAAATGAATTAAAACATGTACCATGATTCCTGGAACCGCAGGAGGTACTCTTCTCTTAAGCATAGTGAGTGTATATTTCGCAATGGTCTCTGGAGAAGCCTTCTCCTTGTGCTCAGCTCCTGGAGTTACCATGCTGGGCTTGAGTAGAATTCCTTCAAACATCACATTGTTTTCTGCCAGGTAATAAAAGACTTCGGACCACACTTTCTCAGCGACTTCCAGGGTCCTACCAATTGAGTGATCCCCATCAAGAAGAATCTCAGGCTCCACTATGGGCACCAGACCATTATCCTACACAAGATATTAGAATAGCATAAATTGCTTCTTGTTGTAACAACTGAAAACAATGGGGAAATAGTTAGAGCTGAAGTCATTATAGTCAAAACACAAAAGAAATTTTTTTAGTGTTTGTCCAAGGCAATACAAAAAACCAAAGGTTTTATTTTAGACGAGCAGATGTAAAGTTCCGTCTCCAACAAAAATAAAATAAATTTTATTNAATGGGGAAATAGTTAGAGCTGAAGTCATTGTAGTCGAAACACGAAAGAAATTTTGTCCAAGGCAATACAAAAATCCAAAGGTTATATTTTAGACGAGCAGATGTAAAGTTCCATCTCCAACAAAATTAAAATAAATTTTATAACTAAAAACTTCATAGTTGATGGTCTTCCCAATTAAAATATCCTCAACAAGATGAAGTGTTTCACTAATTAGTTGTGCATCATTGAAACCAATTAATTGAAAGCAAAATGATTAGACAAACCATGAGGAGATACCTGAGATATAGCAGCATAACGTGCAAGTCCCCATGCAGCTTCTTTAACGGCCAATGCAGAAGGACCACAAGGAATGCTGACAACTGTGCGCCTAGATATAAAAAACACCTCTGAAAAGATTAGATATGCCATGGAACCGTTCTTTCTTTAATAACAAAGTACAGTTTTCTAAAAAAGTTTAAAATATGTAGAAAGGAAGATAGAGATAACTTACCACTTTGCAAAGCGAGCACCTTGATTGTAGTATTCAGCCGATCTAGAAGCCAATCCATCTAACCCTTGGCACCAAGACTCATTGTTGGAACCTGGCAGGGGAACCAAACCCTGAACACAAGTAGAAGAAGATACTAATAATTATTTGAACATGAAACTTCAAACAAAAATTCGATGTATGAATATATGCATTAAATTTTGCTTCAGTGTTTAAGTGTAAATGAAGACACACCTTATCAACTTTGATCCCGGGTACAATATTCTGTTCAAGCAAGCAGTCGACCATCTTCTTTCCATCTGTTGTTGATTGGTAGAGTGTCTCTTCGAACATAATGGCCCCGGAAATGTATTCACCCAGACCAGGAGTAGTCAGCAAAAGTTGTCTATAAGCCTGTCTGTTGACTTCTGTATTGTCCAATCCAATAGATGCCAATCTCTTCCCACAGGTTGCATTGGACTCGTCAATGGCAAGGATACCACGGCCGGGGGACGCAATAGTTTTCTGTTACAAAAGAAATAAAAAGAACATGATAAAACAGATTAAATTGCTATAAGTTAATGATGACGTATACGATGAAGAGTTCTAGTATCATCATTGATTGTATCATATAATCCTACTCAACAGTTGCAAGGGAAAACATGATTCTTCATTCTCTATCAATTTGAAGTGAATTTGAACTTTAAGATACATCATGCAAACTGATGTTTTCCAAGCAGTATATTGTATCTAACTAGGTTTTGTTTTGTCAAAGTTTTTCCCCAACATAAAAGAAAGAAAAAGGTTAAAATACGGTTCCATGACTTCATAGCCAATATCTATTGAATGTGAAACAATATAGAATACAAGTAATAGCTATATCCTAAATACTTAAACATTGGACTTGAGGAAGGTGTCCTCTAAACTAGAAGATAATAAATGAATAATCACAAGAGAAAATTTGAACATATTTTATGCCACAAGTCAAGGAAAAAATAATAATATTCTTTTATCCAGCTGAAAAATAAGTATTAGTAAATAATATTATTTAAAATCCTAATTTAGCTTTAGTAATGTTGTGTTTGGTTGGGGGAGGAAGGAATAGAATGGAATGGAATGGAATGGGTGAAATTAAAGGGAAAAAATGGAGATTTAAGAAAATATTTGAAAAAAGAAATAAGAGGGTGCAAATTTGTCATGATAAGAAATGTGAAGAAAATGGGTATGATGGGTAATGAAGCAGTCCTTCTCAAATTGGGGGTTTGAACTCTAACTTATGTTGATAGGAATGAAATGGAGATAAGAATGAAATTTTTGAATATTTGTTCAGATTTCATTCCATTCCTTCCAATTTCATTCATCCCAACCAAACACAACATAAGTGTTAGGAAGGGAAAAAGAAAAAATTGCAACTTTGCCACTTGGACCCTTGGATAAGGCTAGTAGAGCTGTTATTCATGCAAGTTGTCATAAAACAGTGGTATTCACCCTTCACTGCACATACAACACGCCCAAATATAAAAACAACTATTACGTAAGAAGGTTCTGCACATACAACACGCCCAAATATAAAAACAACTATTACGTAAGAAGGTTCCCATATTCTTACTTGGAAAGTTTAATTGGTTACTCTTGAAGAGGAAGGGGTTTGGGCATTTCGGGTCGGGCGGATGCATATAAACACCTTCACATCAACATTTCAGAATTATTTAATAATCATTTTGGTACCTTCAAACTACTATGGCACGTTTAGATATCGATTCGATCACAATTCTTAAAAAAGACAAATCAAACAACACTAACAATCAGCAGTCTACAATAGAATTCACAACATAAAATTAAATAAAAAACCCAATCATCCTCAAAATAAGAAAACAATCAATCACTAAACAAAAATATTTAAATTCATTCACACTCACACACACACACGCATATGTACACTCATAAACACAAAATTAATATAATTAAATAAAAGAACACATAATAAAGTTCGAAATTTACAGCAGTTTTAATAAGCTCATCACTATAAGATCCGGCCCGAACAACCGAAACCCGAGGAGCTGGACAAAAGGAGACAGATCCACTTCCAGTGCGTTGACTAAAAGGTCGTTGACCGATCCACTGTGAAGACGATGCATTCAACTTTACAAAACTCGTAGCCGCCATAGCTTATATATAAAATATAGTCTGTATCTATTATATATAGCTATCTAAGCTTACAGTTTGATGATGTTTTAAAAGAAAAGAGTTTGATGAATCTGTTGAGGGAGATGTGTTGTTGGTTTGCTTATGAGAGGGAGACGGAGACAGAGACAGGTGGCCAGGTGAGAGTTCAGGTGGTTGAGTTGGAAAACGTTGTTTTCTTCGATTTTTTAATCTCGTAAAGTCCGCTCATACGGTGCAAGACAAATAAACACACGTTTGGAAATTACCGATACGGGAAATATGGCAATTTTATTAGGAGTATTTTTTATGTTCTATATTCTTTTTTACTTTTTATCTATTTTTTGTCCAGTTATACAAATATATAATGTCATCGTAATTTTTCTGAGTTTAAAGAAAATCCTCAAACAAGTATACGAGAATATTATGTTGGGTCCCGAAAGTATCATAGAAGGGTGGTTGAATGCGATAGTGACAACAATTTAATTTTTTTTCCCGGAATTTGCAGAATTAAATTATTGCTTTAGCTGAGGGTTAGAGTCTTTGTAGTGTTTGGGAGGCTGACTTACTAACTTTCTATTTTCATGATTAAACATTTAAGATATAGAAAATTAACAAGTAAATAAACAAGATTCAAGTTAAATATGTATATTAAACTTGAATGGGTGTTACAGTATTCNTTACAATATTCGGTAGAATAAACATTTAATTCCTAGAACAAATTTGACATGAATTGTTCTACTTAAGAAATTAAACTCAAACCAGCACAGAAAGTCTGTGAATATGACGTTGCAGACAAATTGCTGAATTTGACTGTTTTTCTACTTTTAATTATGAAGCTCAAGCCTCATATTTATAGAGGTTGAAAAGCTAGTATGACTTTTCTCACTATGACTTTATTTAACAAGAAATAAGTCTTGTATGACTTATTAAAAAGTTGGGCATTACTTTTTTCACTCGGTATGACTTTCAGAAATTCGGTATGACTTTTTGAAAATTCGGTATGACTTTTCTAAAGTCATATTCAGATTTTCTTTAATTAAAAAAATCGGTATGACTTATTTTAATTAAATAAAATCTGCTCGGTATGACTTATTTTAATTAAATAAATAAGTATGACTTATTTTAATTAAATAAAATCAGCTCGGTATAACTTTCCATAATCAAAGCTTCGGTATGACTTTTAATTTCTTCTCGGTATGACATTTCATTTCTCTGCCAATTTCATTCTTTTTATTTTCTTTGGACATGTGGCAGCTTGTGATTAGTTCCTTTTTAAAAACTCACCTGCCATTTCAATTGTAAAGAGAAAGAGGCCGTCTTTTAGTGGATAGGCTCCTTAGAAATGTTTTTCGACCCGCACAGTTTATAATCTTTGATTAATAAATAATA
>QRFB01018474.1:0-20315 GCA_008931105.1 Oenanthe javanica | reverse complement strand
TTAGCAGCAAGAACAGGGCGTCCATGAAGATCAACAGTGCCATCTTGAGTGAAACTTTTGGATGATTCCATTGCTACCTGAATCACATATATAAATATAATTCTCTTATATATATTGGACTAATGGAAAGGGTTGAGTTGATATGAATTAACATCTAGAGCGTACTTATTTATACATGGGTTGTACATACATCTTTGCGTGGCTTACCTGAACAGCCGGTACATTAGTTTTGGCCCCATTTGTCATTCGAGACCAACTCATGCTTCACGACTTTGGTTTTTACTGCATAGGATTAATAGTCTTCTTTTGTAAAAATATACCACCAAAGTACCAAAAAATAACTTCAATATAAAAAATACTTTGATCTTTATACATAATGACAATATAAAGAGAAGGTTTTCTTTTTTAGTTCCAAACACTGCAACTTTTGATGTCATCTATACCTGAATTCTGTCGGAATCTCTGATTTCCGACGAATTTAGTGTTAAAAGTTGGTCATAAATGGCCTTTTTTTTGTAATGCANTGATTTCCGACGAATTTAGTGTTAAAAGTTGGTCATAAATGGCCTTTTTTTTGTAATGCAAATATTGGGAGACGAGATGAATTGATTAGTTATGTTGCATGGCACTGAGGGAATTGCATCATTGCATACAGCATTGGTACCGTGAGGCACTTTTCAAACCCAAGTAATCCAGGGCCACGCCATTGATCTTGGAATAGTTAGGTCCAAAACCTAGCTATATATTAGGTTCTGCATTATGGGTGTGATACACGAGCTCTATATATATATTTGGCAGCAAATTGTATCTATCTATATACATTTATGAAATATTCCCCTGACACAAACTCGCACAATACTATAGCTAATACCTTTTCTAAATTATTGTATAGAGGGAAGGGGATTATATAGCACGTTTATGAAAACTGAAAAACTATAAATACATGAAGCACTAAAATTGAAACCATTAATACATATAGTACTGGTAGATAGGTTGCTAGGTTTGTCATTTGTTAATTGTTGGTATATGATTCCAGATAATCTCAAGTAATTATTTGTGTTCATCATGCATTTTTTAGAATTGAAGAAAATTGATTTGTGATTTGAAGTAGAATCTCATTAATCACCCTAAAAAAAATAAAAACAAAACAAAACAGTTGAGATAGATCTAGAATCACATGTCACTATTAGAAATATGGTAGACTGGTAGTAATAGATATCGGTTTTTAGCTCATGTCTAAAAAATTTCTAGCTCGCATATGTAGAGAATGGTTTCCGCCTTTTACATCGATTTTTAATTGATGCCAAAAATAATAAAATGTATATCTAGATTAACTCTTCATTCAATTTAAGTTGGTCTGAGGCTCTGAGCAAGAGTCTATCGAATAACTCAAACTCTTTCTTTTTGTGGGTTATGATAAATTGTAAATCGATGCGCGTACTTTTTTTGAAAGCAAATTACTTGTATACCCGTCTCTACTAGAATTAAACCTTCACTTATTGATTACTCGTAATTGATTGCGATACTAAAAATTTCTCCCATGGTACTATACATTTATATACTTGATTGCAATACTACAACTAAATATTTTAAATGAATAATTGGAAGAGGTTGGAGAATAGACCTTATATTCTTGCAGCACGAACAACAATAATAACAGGGAAGTTCTCCAATTTGTGAATGCTTAAACCTTAAACCTTATTGATCCAAAAAAAAAAAAACTTAAACAACTATACCGTTATAATGGCTCGTAGGTATGTCACACTAAAAAAATCGTGAAGTGTTAAGAATTACAATTTGTGCATGTTTAAACAACTAAACTGCAAAAATGAGCATGCTAGTCGACTAGAGTTTATAAATGAATTCAGAAGATAAATACAAATCTGTTATAATATGTATAAGCAATGTCTCTATCTATTCACTTTCAATTAGTATGACAGAAATTGCAATTGACAATACAATTACGCAAGCTAAACAAATTGCATCCAGTGAATTATAAAAAGGGGTACGAGAAAGCCTCACTTGAATCAATACCGTTCAAATTCGCTTTTTTGGTCCGTCTTTTTCCTTTTTCTTTTTTGTGACAGATCTTTTTAATTGTCTCACTCGATTAAACCCTTGAAATAATATTATTCTATTGAATCCAATAATCGCAAATGAATGGTTTTAGTCATTTGTGAAGACTAGAGAGAAGCACATTACGATAATGCGAAGACTTTGGTGTGTGGAAATTAAATGTTAAGCACTTTGGTTTGTACATACACACAAATCACCAGTTTATCTAGTTTTTTGCGCTCACTCTAATTTTTTCTCGATTAACGTCCGATGTATAGACACACACACATTGTATATGTGTGCAAATATGACATGATATTAATTTGTTGTTAAACTTCTCGCAATAACTTCAATTCCGGCCCCCACCGTAAAAAAATAACATGCACTTGTTTTTGTATAAACGAACAATCGTTATCGGTGAACAATAATTTGCAACATATACACGAGTATAAGAGCAACTTCCATCTTGTCATGAGTCAATATTTGCATTGATAGAGGTTGTTCGTGCTCAATAATTCAAATGGTCCAAACTCTGTGTGTGTGTGCGTGCGCGCCTTCCTTGGGCACAAGGTTTCACGTCAAAAACGCATTTCCTCAGTTCCCATCACAAACCAATTACAGTACATTAAACATCATTAACCTCAGAAAGAAGAAAAAGGGAACAAAAGAAGTGCTTAATTAGCTATCAACTTTGTGCAGTTGAAAAGATGTTAATATATGAATGAAAGGACAGCGTAAATTAAACTACGCAATTTGATTATGCATGAGCAACTTCCAAAGCGGAGACCAAGTGATGCTAATATTATCTCCGAGGTGGGGAATTATAGAACTACATATATATGTACGTCTCGACTTATTGTTATGTTGTTATACTTTCAAAATACTCCTATTTGTTTGTTCACTCAAGCAAGTGAAGAGTAATAAATGTATAAATAATATGCCAACTCCTTAAGATTTTGAAGAACTTTGAATTTTGTAAGAGGTAATTGTCCAACACTACCAAAATTCCAACCGGGATTATTAGGTTGGAGCGGTAAGCAACGTATATAACGTTAACTATATCTCCAACCTAACCTGAAGAACATACAAAACCTCAAGTCTAAGATCATAAAACTTTATTTATAGATGCACCATCTTATTCATAGTTTATCACTCAAAAACCCGTCATTTCCATCCTAATCTGCATTATCTATTTGTAAGCAAAAACAAAAATAATGAAATAGACTTGGGAAAATATACAGCTAACTAGATAAGAACAGTGTAGGCACTCTTTGAGGGATATATGAAACGTTGGTTAAATATTAGGTCCACTTGAAAATGAAAACCATACTTTGAATTCTTAGATTCCGAAAAGACAATGTTGTAACTGGTGTCCCCCTTGCCCTTCTTGATTTCCAACAAGTGGTTTGTACAAAGTTGAACAGAATCTTTTGGAAACTGCTGCCAAAGACTCTTGAACATTCACCAAATAATAACTTCCTCATAAAACAAACTAAGAGCATACTTAAGTTAACAACAGCAAACTACATATATGTGGTTCCATAATTCTACATCTCCTACACTAGACACGTCTCAATCTTATTTTGACTATCGCCAGTCATAATTTTCATATAATTTAAACTTGGCCCTCATTAAATTATATAAAATNATGCGAAGACTTTGGTGTGTGGAAATTAAATGTTAAGCACTTTGGTTTGTACATACACACAAATCACCAGTTTATCTAGTTTTTTGCGCTCACTCTAATTTTTTCTCGATTAACGTCCGATGTATAGACACACACACATTGTATATGTGTGCAAATATGACATGATATTAATTTGTTGTTAAACTTCTCGCAATAACTTCAATTCCGGCCCCCACCGTAAAAAAATAACATGCACTTGTTTTTGTATAAACGAACAATCGTTATCGGTGAACAATAATTTGCAACATATACACGAGTATAAGAGCAACTTCCATCTTGTCATGAGTCAATATTTGCATTGATAGAGGTTGTTCGTGCTCAATAATTCAAATGGTCCAAACTCTGTGTGTGTGTGCGTGCGCGCCTTCCTTGGGCACAAGGTTTCACGTCAAAAACGCATTTCCTCAGTTCCCATCACAAACCAATTACAGTACATTAAACATCATTAACCTCAGAAAGAAGAAAAAGGGAACAAAAGAAGTGCTTAATTAGCTATCAACTTTGTGCAGTTGAAAAGATGTTAATATATGAATGAAAGGACAGCGTAAATTAAACTACGCAATTTGATTATGCATGAGCAACTTCCAAAGCGGAGACCAAGTGATGCTAATATTATCTCCGAGGTGGGGAATTATAGAACTACATATATATGTACGTCTCGACTTATTGTTATGTTGTTATACTTTCAAAATACTCCTATTTGTTTGTTCACTCAAGCAAGTGAAGAGTAATAAATGTATAAATAATATGCCAACTCCTTAAGATTTTGAAGAACTTTGAATTTTGTAAGAGGTAATTGTCCAACACTACCAAAATTCCAACCGGGATTATTAGGTTGGAGCGGTAAGCAACGTATATAACGTTAACTATATCTCCAACCTAACCTGAAGAACATACAAAACCTCAAGTCTAAGATCATAAAACTTTATTTATAGATGCACCATCTTATTCATAGTTTATCACTCAAAAACCCGTCATTTCCATCCTAATCTGCATTATCTATTTGTAAGCAAAAACAAAAATAATGAAATAGACTTGGGAAAATATACAGCTAACTAGATAAGAACAGTGTAGGCACTCTTTGAGGGATATATGAAACGTTGGTTAAATATTAGGTCCACTTGAAAATGAAAACCATACTTTGAATTCTTAGATTCCGAAAAGACAATGTTGTAACTGGTGTCCCCCTTGCCCTTCTTGATTTCCAACAAGTGGTTTGTACAAAGTTGAACAGAATCTTTTGGAAACTGCTGCCAAAGACTCTTGAACATTCACCAAATAATAACTTCCTCATAAAACAAACTAAGAGCATACTTAAGTTAACAACAGCAAACTACATATATGTGGTTCCATAATTCTACATCTCCTACACTAGACACGTCTCAATCTTATTTTGACTATCGCCAGTCATAATTTTCATATAATTTAAACTTGGCCCTCATTAAATTATATAAAATTATGCCAAGTTCACTTATCTGGAAGCTAGCGGGAACATACATACAATGGTCAACAGTGCGTGCTATGCATGCATTTGGTATAGATTCGGTGTTAAGTGGAATCTAGAAGTGATGAGAATGTGGGGAGCATATGGAACAGTGTACTAGAAAGTAGGGAAGACAGGGTTACAATATTTGAGCATTTAGAGAAAAGAATTCCACTGATACAATTCAGCAGCTAATTTGCTTATAAGAGCATTATCACACAATTCTATATGTATGATCATGAGAATGTACCCAACCGCTACTCAACCAAAGAAACACATAATAGTCATTGACATCTCTATTAAAGCTTAAATTTACTTCAAAATATAACCAGCAGCTCTAAATTACAAACACCCCCCATCACTTGCGATATAGATAGGACATGACACACAAAGAAAAACATAAACATTGACATCCTTGTGACAGAAGCCAACACTAACATATACAGTATCTTACACTAGGACAAAGGTGTGCTGGTTTAAGTGGAAAAGAGTATACAAGGTGATACAAATTTGAATCTACTAACGACCCGCAGATTTATAAAATTTATTCGAAAGAGATTTGAGATTAGCTCTTCCAAAAATATGTTGAGCAGCAATTGGTGATAAGAGTAACAGAACTACATATCAATTTTTTATGGGCAGCATAACAAATACACCTCAACTATCTTCTGCAATTTCATATAAACATGTCAATTACGTCTATGATCTGAACATGCAGTCACTGTATTCATGTCTGGTATTGCGAGAACTGTTTCTATATGGCCTATTAATTCCACACATCTGAATTACAGCACACTGTACAACAAAATTCGTGGGACATAACATTTGTATCTACTTTCAGGCAGGATAGGGCAACCTCGAGAGACTAAGAGCCTATACATGTTTAACTGTAAACTGACGTGTTAACGTACCTATTTTCTTTACAACTGTGATCTCCTCTTGTAATCTATTTTTCATTATCTGAAGCCTCTTCCTCCAATAGTTCAAACTCGTCAACCTCCTTGAAATAGGCTCTCTGCTTCTCAATAAAATCTGCTGGTAAGTTATACTTTGGAGTATCTTGGTCACGCGGCAAGCAACGTCTCTTCTGCAAATTTAATTTCCATTGTGGCTCAACAACGCAGATAAAAGACTACAAGATCAAGCTCAGAATATTTTGAAAATTAAAGCAACAAATATTTAGTAGATAAACAGAAAACACAAACTGATTAGTGATGATAGAATATTTTAAGCTAAGAATTTATATATTTTTCAGAACTTTTTTTGTCTCAGAGTGTCTTGCAAACCAAATCAGAATGCAGTGGGGCCAATCAAATTTCCTCCAACAAGAATAATGTTCTACAACTCACAATCAGTCTAAAAAATATTAAACCAGTAGTACTAACAAAAATATATCACCTGGGTCAGCAATATCATTATGGCCAAGACCAAATATGCAAAATGTTGAGAAATAGAAAATTTGACATCTATTATAAGAATACTGTAAACAGTTACACAGACCTTTTTATGCATCATATGAGGATCGGTATGAATTTCAGATGGTCCATTATCTCCAAATTCATTCAACCCGTTCCTAGGGGGGAAAAGGAGCATTAAGAACAGCACAAGTACTTAAGGACTATAAATATGCACAATGCAGATTATTCAGAATGAAATTCCAGTCAACAGAAAGTATATGAGCATAAGGTACCCATTATCTATAATTTAAAATTTCACCTCTCTCAATAAACAACCCATACTCAGAAAATTTCTTAAAATTGATTGCTCTAAATAATAGTATAAATAGTCTGTAAACAACTTGTAACTACATTTGCACAGAGGCACATACATAGAAGTGCAGATCTTGAACTCCAAAAATTATGTTCATTAAACCTGAAAATACTATTTTTTCAGAAAACTTTTCCACCTAGGACTTGCATTACATTATTTAAGGTCATGAGCAAGAGCAACCATACATAACTTAGCATACTATTGAAAAACTTATGGTGACAGTCAACATTCCGGTTACCGATAGAGCCAAGAGTGTTACAAACAGCAGCACTTTTACTACTAATAAGAAATCAAGGATTCAATTTGAAACTTGTTTGCTCAGATCAAATGCATTTATAATGTCTGATACATTATATATAGGTCAGTGAATGAATATTTCATTTCTAGAAGCACAAGGTAGATCAGGTGACTGTGCCAACGAGTTATAAATATGTAGGGTCTGAAATACCATGCAATTATGTATCTCTAAAGATTCAATGTAACTTTAGTCAAGCTTCAATCTTCATTGTTCTTGGATATGTAAGTACTGTTTCATTCCTTTTATTTCCGTCATTTTTCTTATATGCTTCCACAGCATATAATGTGTTACATACAAAATTAAAAATTCTGACTCTTTCAGGCCTCAGCAGAACATCAAAAGACATGACCCTGAGAGTGACCAACATTTGGGGGGGGCAGGGAAAAAGAGAGAGACCGGCAGAGAGGGGGAGGTTTACCCACCCAATAAGTCTACTCTTAGGCAGAGGAGGGCAACTATATGGAAAAGGAACCCCCTGGAGTTTCTCCTTTCTTTTCTCCACAGTCGGGAAATCTACAGGTGTGACAACTATCTCGCCTTTATCTTTTGTTTTAGCTAGAGAAGACAAGCCAGGAGTAGCGTCACTTTTCTTTCCTTTGTCTTTTACACTCTCCAAAGAAATATTACCACGAGACAAAGCAATACCTTTCCCTTTATTTTGTATTTTAAGCACAGCATGGTTACTGACATATCCAGTTACTCCCTTTAATTTATCCCTTGTTTTCTCTCCCGTAAAAACTTTGAAAGCTGCATCAACTGCCTTCCCTTTATCATTTGTCTTCTCCACATGAGGGGTAATAATAGCCTTCCCTCTACTCTGTGTATTTTCCAAATGAGCGGCAATAGTAGTATTTCTCCTATCCTTTGTCTTCTTCTCCACATGAGAAGCTATAGTAGCCTTTCCTCTATCCTTCGTCTTATCCACCAGAGGACAACTCAAAGCAACAGAATTAGGGACACTTGTTCTTTCACCAATCTCTATTTTCGCTTGCAAAAAAGAACCAAGTGCTGGACCAACATCCTTCCTTTTACCCTCATAACCTACATATCGATGCCCACATTAAAACATGTAATATATACCATTCTAAACTTCACAACACACCAATTCGGAAACCATGCCTTCCACTAATAACCCACAAGTCAATCCAAAAATCCATACTGTTTTGCAACGTGAATTCACTAGTAATTATTTAGTCGTTGAAGCAAAAATTCAATCCCCAGCTAATAAAATCAGCAGAAAAATCATAATAATGCAATAGAATAAAATTCAATACTCACATCCACAACATCTGATTGGACAGCTGAAGGATTAATTTACCAATTTACCAACAACAAAAACATTTTACATGAACCGATTCTCGTATTTAAATAATTGGTATAAGCAAAGGGGTAAAATCATCTTATCAATTCAGAAGATAATTAATTAGTATAATATTACAATCAACCCAAAAACCACCTCGCCTTGGCACCATAAATGATACATACAAAACCATATAATAATCCAAGCACCGCTTCAAACGTATACAAGTGTAATATCACAGTACGTAGACAAGCAGAGACAGAACATAATAACAGTAACCCATAGCAAAAACACATTTACACACCCTAGATTCACATATACATAACACTTAACACAAACTCAATTCACGCATATTATACATACACACGTAACATATACATAGAGAGAGGGAGATAGGAGGGAGAGAGAGAGAGGAAGGGAGGGAGAGGCAGAGGGAGAGGGAGGGAGGGAGAGGCAGAGGGAGAGGGAGGGAGGGAGAGAGAGAGGTTTTTACCAGGAACGGTGGTGGAATTACAATTTGAAGAACCAATACTGGAATCTGATACAGTAATTGAATTAAGAGGCGAATTGAGAAACTTAGAATTGGAATTGTTGGGTTTTTTAAGCAGATTTGAAGATTTAGGGTTAGGGTTTGCAAAATTAGTAAGATCCGATAATGGCTTTCTCTTCTTATTCACATAAACCGAGGCAACTAACTTGCTGCTACTAATTTTTTTACTCATAGTGTTGTAATCTCTCTTAGCTTCAGCTTCCATTTTCATATATAGATACAGGTGTGTGTATGTATAGGTGAATATGTGTGTGTGCTTTAGTTGGTATAATTGAGGTGATGTAGATTGTGAAATTTTGGGGGAGAATTGTTCGAGAAGATTGGTGTGGCGGGAAATTATTTGTGAAGATTGGTTGGTGTGTTGGGTTGGGCTAAATGATTACATGTTTGATGGATTTGGAATTGGGCTGGGCTTCGATATGTTGGAGATTGAGAAATTCTTGGTAAATGTCAAAAGCCCAGATGTAGCATGATTTGGTCCATGTTTGTTTTCTCTCTAGCTTATTAACGTACAGGTAATTTAAAAAGAAATTCCAGACGGGCCCGCTATGGTGGTATTGTTTTGTGAATTCCATTTTATATGATTTTTTATTATTTTATACATTGAAATAGGTATTTGTGTTTTCTACATTGAAAATAATTTTTTCTACGTGCAAACATGGGAGAATTTCTTATGGTCAAATATTTTAAAAAAAACTATAAACTTTTACTTTCATTAGTTTTCAAGAAACCAAAGCTATCTTTCCCTAGCATTTGATACAACATTTCACTACTAAAAAGTAAACGTGGGTAGGAGAATCTTCGAAGATGGTAATAGATGAGAGTCCTTGAAATCTTGACAAATTATTATTAAAACTTCCTGATAGTTAGAATATTAGTAATTTACACATTAACTATACATAAATTGATTTTTTATTTATATTTAGGTAAATTAATTTTTTATTTATATTTTTATTGATATTTAATATAAAATTTTATAATATTAAGAATTTATGTTAATATTCATAAATTCTCATCTATAGATGCAGAGAGAGAGAGAGGCAGAGAGGGGGATGGAGAGACAGAGAGATGGCGAGAGAGATGCTTAATATTCCTGTCAAATTCTCAAAATCATCAAATCAAGTTAACAAACAGATCAGATCATCTACAAAACTGACACACACACAAACACATACACAGAAACGAGAGAGGGTGGGGACGTACATATATGTGTGTACGAGAGAAATTGCGAGAGAGAGTCGAGAGAGAGAAGGGGAGGGGAAGGGAGAGGAGAGAGAGATATGAATATAGTTGAGAATAGAGATGCCAGAGAGTAGAGATGCGGGGTGGGAGAGAGTATACTCCGCCGTTGCTAACACCCATATGAGGTGTTTGGAAATGTTCTGTTTTTATTTTATAAATCAATTCCCGTTTGACCCTTTTGCTAAATAACTTTCCTAAATATGGTTTTTTACTCCAAACCCAGCTCAACCCCAAACCAAATACTCCCTTAGGATTGTATATATTGTATATATGATATTTTTTTTTTAAATTAAATTTTATTAAAATTGAATGATTAAGATCGTTTTTATGATTTACCTAAAATTTATTGGTTAGTATTTTTTTATGGTGACCAAAATTTTCAATTTTTCAGCTATAATAATATAGTATAGATTATTATAAAAGAAAACATTATATTCTAAAATGTAAATATTAATAGATAACAAATGTGAGAAATTTTTATTGAATTGATATTTAAAATTTTGAATCTAAAAATTGAAATTATATCTGTGGAGTGGTATTAGAAAAATGTTTGGCCAAAAACAAAGTTATAGCCAACAATAAAAAGGAAACCAGTAGCTCCCGGCCTCTGGTAATTTAGTACTTTTCATCTCAATTGACGATATATAATGTTTTATATTATTATATTTAGTAGCATACCGTCAATTTTCTTTCCAGGTTTGCAATGGTACAAGAAACTAGCGTTATTAAAATCTAGGGGTAGCAGACAAAGCTGCGAAAAGAGTCTGCATCCACCGACCCACCGTTTAATTTTATAATCCCATCGACTAATTATCACTATTTCAAGTGCACTATATATATGCATATCTACCTTTCTATCTTACTCAACATTTAGTAATTTTCAATTGATCATCTATTTCGCTATTGATAACTTTGCTCATATATCATATACAGAATGGACTCTGTGAAATCTTGGGTTTCAGACCACAAACTTACTAGCATTGGTTAGTACATGTCACTAGATACACTTCTACTTACAATGCAACTATGCAAGTGATATTAACATGTTATATATGTTTTGTAGGATCTCTATGGGCAGCAGGAATAGGAGCATCACTGGTTCACAATTCTCTTTCAAAGGCTCCTCTTAAGCCTAGCCTTAGGCTCATCCATGCCAGGTACTGTTGTGCCATTTATCACTTCTTAATTACTACATTAATTAAGTCCCTTGCACTGCTCTTTACTTTGAAAATATGAAGTCTTGGCATTGATATTAAAGATTGAATCTTTGTTGTTTTAGGATGCATGCACAAGCTCTAACATTGGCTGTGCTTTCCGGTGCTGCTGCGTATCACTACTATGAGAAGTATTCCAAGGAAGAGATGGCCCAAAACAATGTTTAATTCGTCATCTTCATGATCTAGCTCTAATGACGCCTAATCCATCAGTCTCAGTTTCTACTCAGCTCAATCCATCTCAACTAATCGAAAATATATTAATGTGTCGGCTAAATTATCATATCACCTATGTTTTAATGGACGACTAGGTAGTCATTTTGTAAATATGAGCAACTATTATGCATGAGTTTTAGCTTAGCTTTGGCTAAATTAACTTGCTGTCCTTAATAGAGCATTGCCTTTTCTCAATATGTTAAGTGTGTTTGTGTCAGAGAAGATCTATATGGTATACTGTGGTCTGTGGTTAGTTCTGTAGTTCACTAGACACTTAAAAGAGCTTCTTGGAGATTTTGTACAAGATCTAAAGTTCAGTCCAAAGTCATACTATAAATTGGTGCACAGGCCCATGACCATACAGGAAAGAGCCCATATATCCAATTATACATTGTCAAGCTTGCATTTTGGGCCCAGTTAAAGATCCTTCACTTTCTCACATAACAGAGATGGAGAGAAGCATTCTTTATATATATATATATTCCGTAGTTATCAACAAGATTTATAACATAAACTCAAAAGTAAAATTTAATTGATAATATATAGATATTTAAAAAATATAATTTTCTATACAACAAGCAAATTCAACAAAAACAAAAAATTATACAATTCATTTCACAGACTTTGTTTTAATTTGTATATGATCCAACTCGGTTATGTCATATGTGTGTGCAATGAATAATAATTTAGTGTAGATTATATAAACCCAGGAGAGGGTGTCTACTGTTCTTGATAACGAGTATTATATAGCTAACCACAGTTTTGCTGTTATGAGGGTGGTTTGCACGGTCCTTTTCCATTTCCTATCTTGCTGCCTTTCCAACCACTATCTTATTCTTTTCTAATTACTTCTTTCCCAAAGAATCTATTCTTTCATTCAAGTAGCTTCTTCAAACTCACTCAATAGAGATGGCCAACCATGAAATTATATACAGTAATTAAAAACACAGCTAATCAATAAAACAATTTAGTCAAGGTAATAAGATAATACAAAACAAGTGCGCGATCAGATCAGTGGTGAACCCAGACTAAAATTTTAGTGGGGCACCCATGATTTGAAGAAAAATGACTAGTTCTAATTTTTAATATTTTTGTAATTAGTTAAATTATTTTATAATTGTAAATACTATATTTAAATATTTAAATTTATCTCTCGGAATATATTTATATAATTATTTTATAAAATTGAGGATCGTCTATAAAATTATAAATATATTTATAGGTTTTTCACNATAAATATATATATATATAATTATATCCTATATATAATAAGAATAAGAAGAATTTTATCCAAATACTATCAAATGTCAAGAGTTCGAATCTCATTAATGATATAATAAATATAATATGTATATTATATACTAAAAATATTAATAAGCATAATTAAAATTCTGCTTAGTTTAGGACATTGTTTAATATACAATTACAATAATTCAAATTATATCTATTTTTAATTATTTAAGAAAGCACATATTTAATTTAAAGTTTAAATTTTTTTATTAAATAAGATTATATTTTATTTAAAGTTTAACTTTTTTATTAAATAAGATTTTATTTAAATTAAATTTCAGTGGAGGTATTATATTATTTTTAATGGGAGCATCAATATAATAATGTAAATTTTACTTCACAAACAGAAAATTTTACTAGGGCCTTTTCCTCCACTAAAAATATCGTAGGGTGGCACGGATCAAATCAAATCAAACATATGCTGTATATTTTACTATGGTACAGATTTACGGTCACAATAAGAATTAAGAATTATTAGAATAACTACAAAGACAATAAGATTTAATGGGATACGAAGAAGATGAGATTTGTACATCCCAAACATAGTAGTATTTTTATAAGTATTTCAAATTTCGGAGAATAAAATTTAAGGCTATAGTCAAAACAAAATTTAAGTTGATCAATGAGAATAATAATAGAACAACATATAACAATCATTCAGTTAACTCATAAAGTTACATATAACAATCATTCAGTTAACTCATAAAGTTATTTGTTTAAATTTAATATGCACCCTACTACTCAGGAGCAATTATGCAGTTGTTAACTTGTTATGTCCATAACATAAAGGCTGTTAAGTGGCATTTAAACAATAATTTTGCCTGCCTGTGTTAGCAAGCGAACAAAAAGAAATTATGGATGCTTGTAATTTAAACATAATTAAATTATTAGGTAGTCGCAGAATAATTTAGTTATTACAACAACATGACAACCACCATGCATGTTGCTGACAATATATGGAATCACTCGTTTGATATGATAGAGAAATAAAAGTCTTCTCCTCTCTGATTATACATCATAGACACGATTCTGTATGGATTGTTCTATCTGCAGTGCTATGCCTTTTATATTAAGGCCACCAAGGAATTCAATATGTTCAAGTTGTTATGAGGGAGCTAGAAGCATAATCGCCCTTACAGACAAGCCGGTTGACCTCGATAAATCAAGCCCCGACTCCACACTTTTTCCTTCAAGTTCCTCCAAGGTAAACCCCAGTTTCGATTTTATCGAATTTATGATTATTTGAAAATTCCATACCCTGCTTCCTTTCGAGTGCTTCCGTAGTCACATATATTATATCTGTGATTTGGTTTCGATTATTTGAATAATGGTTAGATATTTATTGATAGTTCTCAGTCACGAGTCATGACGATGATATTCTGATTTCAAACATAAGATTGCTATATATTTTGAATGTAAAATGTCNTACTCAGGAGCAATTATGCAGTTGTTAACTTGTTATGTCCATAACATAAAGGCTGTTAAGTGGCTTAAACAATAATTCTGCCTGCCTGTGTTAGCAAGCGAACAAAAAGAAATTATGGATGCTTGTAATTTAAACATAATTAAATTATTAGGTAGTCGCAGAATAATTTAGTTATTACAACAACATGACAACCACCATGCATGTTGCTGACAATATATGGAATCACTCGTTTGATATGATAGAGAAATAAAAGTCTTCTCCTCTCTGATTATACATCATAGACACGATTCTGTATGGATTGTTCTATCTGCAGTGCTATGCCTTTTATATTAAGGCCACCAAGGAATTCAATATGTTCAAGTTGTTATGAGGGAGCTAGAAGCATAATCGCCCTTACAGACAAGCCGGTTGACCTCGATAAATCAAGCCCCGACTCCACACTTTTTCCTCCAAGTTCCTCCAAGGTAAACCCCAGTTTCGATTTTATCGAATTTATGATTATTTGAAAATTCCATACCCTGCTTCCTTTCGAGTGCTTCCGTAGTCACATATATTATATCTGTGATTTGGTTTCGATTATTTGAATAATGGTTAGATATTTATTGATAGTTCTCAGTCACGAGTCATGACGATGATATTCTGATTTCTCTCTGTTTCAAACATAAGATTGCTATATATTTTGAATGTAAAATGTTAAGGCAATGAAGTTGATATTTATGTTTTGGTGTGCAAGTGGCTAAGAAGTTACACTTGATGAATGATGATAAATATTCTGTGTATGCACACTCCTATTTATTCAGGGATTTGGAAATGCTTTGAAATGGTTCAAGGAAATGAAGGACATGGAAGAGGAGTTGACTGAGAAGATGACATTTCTAGGAGGATTTGTTGCTGCTTTTAGAGATCAATTGCATTCTGATATTCAACTAAAGCCTGGTGATTATCAAGGATCTTCCATACCTGCGCATAGAGCAGTACTGGTAATTCCAATATTATAAACTACTAGCTAATTCACAATCACACATGCACACAATGGTGGAGCACTGTTGGAACATCGTACACTTCTCCGTGGCATAGAGCCTGTCGTTCTATACTCTGGCTTCGATTTCGCACATACCCACAATATTCAGCTATTGACCTCGTGTATACTAACTACATTTACATATTATTCAGGCAACAAGATCTATAATCTTTAAAAACATGTTAGATGCTGATGGATGCAAAGCTGCACCTAGTGACACCATAATTCTGCCCGAATTGAACTACGAAGAGCTCGAATCACTCTTGGAGTTTCTATACAGCGGGCACTTGTCCGAAGAGAAAGTAGAAAAACATGTTTATGCATTATCGACCGCAGCAGACAAGTACGAAATTCCATTTCTGCAAAGATTTTGTGAGCAGCAAATGCTAAAATCGCTAAATGCGACAAATGCTCTGGATGTGCTAGAAATCTCAGACAATTGTTGCAACCAAAGTTTAAAAGAAACTGCATTGAATTTCATTGTTAACAACATGGAAGATGTAGTTTTTACGTCTAGATTTGATGCATTTGCTCTGAAGAATCCGCATTTAACTGTACAGATAACAAGAGCATCTTTTATGGATATTAAATATAGACGAAATGGAGTTGGGAGAGATGTATAGCGAGAATTAATACTTCATCCTTTTCTATTGTAATGAAATCTGGGGACTGGGATGTGTATATGTAAATTATATGGCAAGCAAAATTTGAGTTGTACGTAGTTTGAAGTAATCAG
The DNA here is from genome assembly GCA_008931105.1 of Oenanthe javanica. NCBI lineage: Eukaryota > Viridiplantae > Streptophyta > Magnoliopsida > Apiales > Apiaceae > Oenanthe > Oenanthe javanica. Next base: position 4,027 of record QRFB01018474.1, on the reverse strand, counting down.
AAAAAACAGGGACCAAGTACCCTTTTTATAATTGTGTCACTTATATAACCAATCTACTGTTTGGATAGTATTGTATTCGAAGAAATTATTTTCAAAATAAAATTTGTGCCATTCACTCCAAATTAATATCATATGATCAAAATTTTCACACTCCGAAAAAAATCTAATTCACTTGTTTCCATGGTTCTAACTCAACAGTCCACGTGATAAGGCCCAACTAGCTCAATATATGTCCATTTGCTGATCCGTCCAACATGACGACCTAAGCTCACATCCAGGTCCAAACCAATCAGCATACAATGTACTGTAGTACTTTGAGTAGATTAATGGAACTGCATGCCTTTGATTCAATCCATGATTCATTGAGTTTAAGATTTATTAGTACTAAAAAGAAATGGATAATTAATTAAGCCTCAACATCAAGAATCTCAAAATTCGTAACTAAAGTGTACGATTTGACTCTATGGAGGTTGCCCAGTTGCTTTCATCGAATAAACGAATCACAGCAACACTTATAGTTTTATCAGGTAGGTGTCTGATTGACAAACATCTTCGCGACTTTACCTATATTTTCGCAGTTAATAAGGTATTATATGTGTTCTCTTATGATCCATTATGATGAAAATTTACTTTTTTCTAATTATTTATGTTATATTTATACAAATTATTTAGAAAATTGATAAATATTAAAGGCTCAATCAAATATTAGATGTATTTTAATATAATCTCAACTCCATTTTACCATAATATATATATAACATTCATATTTTACTATAATGTACATGAAGTCATGAACGTCCTTGCAGCATTATTTCGCTGCCAACTTGTAAAATTAGCCGTGCATGCCCTCACGTCTTGTTCTAATCATCATGCCTGACTAATGAGTACTATATTTGGCAACTGACAAGGAAAAAATTAAGATTTGAAAAAGAAAATTCGATCCATATGTAAAGATGTATATGCAGATTGATTTATTACTGTGCTATCTCTGCGTGTCAGGTTGAGCTTCAAAATAAAAACTTGTATGACAGCAACATACACTATATATACTCTCTAGTCCGCATGATTTATAGGAAAAAATTGTAGATAAAAAAACAATAAAGCCATATTTACATACATACAAGGAAAAATATTTCGGCAAATGATGTTTTGCACTCTACGGGGCAAAAGAAGACAAACAAATTATAGACATTGATCTCCTTAATTTGGTATTGGTGTTAATATGACTGAATTAAGCACAGTAAAGTAAAGAAGAAGATAACGAACTGATATTACTCCATTAACAAGTGACACATTACTTTTTAGAGAGAGAAAGTATCGACATATTACTGAGTCTTATATACTAAGCTACTAATCAATCAACAATACTGAATATTACTTATATCTCCACTACTAACTGACTCAGCTTTGTAACTGAATAGCTGAGCTGGCAGTGACATGTGGCACTCCAACAATTGGTTCTGACAGTATTCATCCGAGTTTGCAATCAAGTTGGGTCGAGTACGTACTCGCTAGATTTAGCTCCACATGTGAGCTAGGAAGGGCAGATCGATCTTAATTAATTAGCATCATTGCTTTCACTCCAATTCCGAATAGCATCCGACACTGCCTGTTTCACTGCTTGTGCATCAACAATTTCTCCGTTTTCGTCGTTCTGCAAATTATTACATGATTGTAAAGCCTATATATTATTACATGATTGTAAAAAAAATTGTATATCTATGTACTCTAGTATTTGTATATATCTACCAGAGAACTATACAGTAACATGCATGCTATATGATATATTCTTACTCGATCTTCCTCTCCTGTTTGATAACAACTAGCCGGCTACTTGCATATATGTGTGTGTGTGTGTGTGTATGTGTGTAGAGATGTATAATTATAAGACAGTGTGGTTCATGTATATATATCTTACTTCTCCGCCAAAGGCTTCCAGTCGAAAACAATCTGCACAAGAAACCCTAGCTTCCATAACATCAAGGCCAAGTTCATCAAAAACTTGCAGTATTGAAACAAGCAAACCTGGACAACTCTTTTCAGAGTATACATTCACTAGAAAACCAGTCTCTACTGATTCTACTACAACCTGCATATATATCAAAATTTGCAAACTTATCAATAATACAAATTCAATCCAGCCCTATAGATAAAAAGATTGGACAAATTTAATATATCAACAATAAATCTTCGGATCAAGACACAGAGTGTGAGATGACTTACCTCAGGCCATGAATCCTGGCCATGCCTTGAAGTTTCTTCAGTTGTGACATCTTGATTCAGCCTTTCTACTTTTTGTTTAAGTTCTTGTATATACTTTGCTGCATCTAATATGATTGTTGTTTCTCTTTGCTGTCACAGACATATATAACAGACTGTCAAAAAATCCTATATGTATATGCCACAATATCTTCTTTTCATTTCATTTTTCAACCGATATGTATTAGATCATCTCTGTATACATCATCCCTTAATTATGCTAAATAAATATTATGTTATAACCAATATCAGTCATATTTCTTCTCCTTCCATGCATTTTGTTAGAGCTGGAGACAGTAAGATTTATATACGTACAGATAGAGCAAAGAAACTTAACGAAGAGCAAAGAAATAGAGGAAGAAATAACAATATTTAGAGTTGTCACAACAGTTGCTAGAACAAAGTGATATTAATTCAAAAATCATATCATATATATGTATATGATGATTGATAATCAATAACTAGCTAGGTGTAGAAAGCTAGACTTACTGCATGAGAATTTGTAAGGGAACCAAGTAGTTGTAGCTTCTCATGCAGAGCTGCAGAAGCAGAAGCTTTCTTTTTCTCTTTAGACATCATTTTTGCTTCTAATATCTTTATGAGTTCTTCCCTCTTTATCGTTCAGAGAAGCTCTGCAAGGGGGTTGGGTCCATTGGGATGGCTAGTGCCCTTTCGGATCATTTATATGATCACTTTCACTTGTTTATTTCTCCACAGCCAATAACATGGCAACATCCAAATATATATCTCTATTTATTGACTATTGTACGTGTGATACTACAAGTAAGCCCCTTTAGGTGAAAATTGATCTTGACAGCATACAGCTGGGCCTAGAGATGCGGGTGGTCTAAACGATTTTTTTTTAAAGTGGTGTTGCTTTTTTTTAAGGTTCTAAAAAAAATTTAGAACATATATATAATAAACATATACAAGTATATTAAAATTTTACATATGCGCTGACCGCATATGTAATGCAATGGGATTGTATGTTAAATGCAACTATATTAAAATTCCAGGCTTCTGGCGAGAATGAGAAATATCAAGAATTGAATATCTTGAATTAGTATTCGGATAATAAATTACATGTCTATTAAAATGTACTCGTGGCTGTGGAATTCTGCACTACCAACACAAATTCTAGACACTGACGCGTTTGAATTAATGTATAAATGGATCTTAATTAATAACATGAATAAATAAATAATACAATGAAAAGGCCTAAAAAGATAAGAACATATACAAGTATACAATTATGTCTCGCTCATATATAAAACTATCATATAATATATATCTTTAGTCGCACATTCAATTATTAAATTTAAATATCATATACTTTACTTTTAGTAAATTATTAGGACATTCGTTATCAAGACTAGAAAAGTATCACTAAATTACAATGTTCTGAATTATCAATAATTGCTTAGTTAAAATTTTGAAATTTTATTTATACCTACATATATATATGTATCAGAATTGCATATGTGAACATTCTAAATTTCTAATACATAGAGTTATACGAGTAACTTATAGAGTGGTAACTCACAATGTTTGGATATATATAATTTCAACTCTATGATGATATATATAATATATTGAGTAAATTTGTGGGCACGGATTATATATAGTTTGCATGGTAAATCGATAATAATGGTACATAAAAAATGTATACCGTACACAATATTTAAAAATATACGTGTTTGCATTCATAGACATATTGATGTGTGGAGGGAAGAGAATGGTGATATTTTTCAATGCCTCCAAAATATTT
>QRFB01018473.1:0-20316 GCA_008931105.1 Oenanthe javanica | reverse complement strand
AGAAGATCTTGTTGATATTCTTCTGAGAATTAACGACAGTCTGCAACTTGAATTTCCTGTCACTTCCAACGACATCCAAGGCATTGTTTTGGTAAGTAATTTATATCATTTTTCATTTTGCCAATAAGTTTGAACTGACATCAAAGGCAATGTTAATTTGCATGCAAAAGTTTGTCACTTTTCCTGTATTGATTTAAATTTCCGATTAACAAGTTAATTAGTAATTAATTTAGATTTGTTGTGCCAGGAATCAATTTACCAATTACAGGCTTATATATTGATCGATATAATTACAGGACATGTTCACAGCGGGAACTGATACATCTTCAGCTGTGCTGGAATGGGCAATGTCGGAGTTGATGAAAAAGCCTAGCGCAATGAACAAGGCACAAGATGAACTGAGAAAAGCGCTTAAAGGAAAGAAAAGTGTAAGTGAAACTGATATTCAGGGTTTGAGTTATCTAAAGCTAGTGATCAAAGAAACTCTACGCTTACATCCTCCAGTCCCGCTACTACTCCCCAGGGAGTGTAGAAAAGAATGTGAAATTGATGGATACACTATTCCTGTGGGAACCAAAGTCATGGTAAATGCTTGGGCTATAGGAAGAGATCCCGAGTGTTGGGTTGATGCCAATAGTTTTATTCCGGAGAGATTCGAAGAGAGTTCGGTTGATTACATCGGAGCTAACTTCGAATTTATTCCATTTGGTGCTGGAAGGAGGATGTGTGCGGGAATCTCATTTGGCATAGCTAGTGTTGAGCTTCCTCTTGCTCAAATGCTCTATCACTTTGACTGGACACTTCCTAATGGGATGAACCCTGAAGATTTAGACATGGATGAAACTTTTGGAGCCACTACTAAAAGAAAGAACAGCTTGTTTTTGATTGCAAATCCTCACATTTCTATCCTCCAAGATTAATTACGTACTACTCCTCAGCACGTGTCATGAATCATGATTGATCCCTTTGATTAATTAATTATAGGGTTTGTTTCTTTCTTTTGTAAAAAGAGCAGGTAATTAAATTGAAGAATCTTAAATCAACTTCCTCATATACGCTTATTATGATCATTTCCGATGAAAACATGTGTACTACCATTAACTTCACCAAAATCAATACATTAGTTTTTGTCACTACTTGGAGCTATATATGTATACGAGAGAGAATATACTTAATTAGCACGGCAGTACATATTCAAATTTAAAATAAAATATAATTTATTAATCTAAAATTTTATTACAAAAATGCAACTAAAAAGGAATAATCTCATAGTCAATATACTTCAAATTTCTCTCGTAGTCAATATACTTCAAATTTAAGATATATACTCGAACTCGAATGCATCTCAACCCGCTCTTATAACAAACTTGAAATATTAAAATGATGAGTTACAAAACCCAACAAATAACTATCATGCTTAGTATTAGGTAATTGGACACGTAAAGGATGACCAAGCCTCCCCAGACTTCCCTCTTTCAACACTTGTATAAAGAGTCTCAGAAGAATTCACACATTATCATAAACTATCTAATTTAATGACTCAAAAATAATATTTTATTTTTTCACAACTTAAACTCGTACTACATAATATTTATCACATAATTATACATAATATATTTCTTAACATTACCATTCTGGCATGCCTCCTACAAGTAACGGTTGGTTAGGGCCATAACATTACGAGTACACAAGTTTTGTCATTGCGGAAGTTTGGAGGAATATATATGACTTACGAGTTACGACAGTCACTATCGGTATTATATTTGGTTTTTATTTATTGTCTTGATAGCATACATCATTTGTTTTTGTACAATTACTTAGTAGGCTTTTAGAGATATAATTCATTGCTATTTATTTATGTTTAGTTTAAATTACTTTGTGTTCCCGGATGATTATGATTTGTAGTGTTTAAATTTATTTAGTCAGGTTGACATGTGAATTTCAGGAGTCAAAAGTAAGATTGTTACAGGTTGGAGAGTACGGAGAAATACAAATGACTTATGACAGTCATTATTAGTATTACTGTGTCGTTTTTTATATATAAAGTGTTATTTTACATATGATACACATATTCATACACAAGTAGGAGGTCTTTGTGGAAACAGCCTCTTTATTCATTAAATGAGGGTAAGGCTTTATTCATTAAATGATGGTAAGGCTGCGTACATCATACCCTCCCTAGACCCTACGATAAGCGGGATATACCGGGTAGGTTTGGTTTGGTTTGGTATATTCAACAAGTCACGTATTTAAATTTTTTAATCAATAAATATATCTTAACAAGACAAAAAAATTCATACATTTTGAAATTAAAGTCACATTATATTAGCAACACGACTTCTATAATTCTAAAGAAACTAGTTTACGTCCTTCGTTAAGATAAACTAAAGCCTCACTTAACTTAACAAATGTATTTATATGTCTCTGTAACCAGATTTTATAATTAGATACGTAACTTTGGAGATTTCTCAGAATATTTTTCTAAATTTTATTTTTGATATCACAATTTTCAAGAATATATCAAATCAATCAAATATTTCGAATAAAACTGATCAAATAAAACAATTTTATCATAACTTTACCAAAATCAATACATTAGTTTTTGTCGGTACTTGGAGGCTTGGAACAATCTATACTATATTATTATAGCTGAAAGATTAAAAGTTTTGGTCTGAGGTGAATCATAGAAAAGATTCTAACCATCCAATTTTAGATGAACCATAAAAACGATTAACCATTTAATTTTAATAAAATTTAATTTTAAAAAGAATATATATCATGCATACAACTCTAACCCCGATAGTCCTCTTTCATAACCGTCCAATTTTAAATGAACCATAAAAATGATCTTAACCATTCAATTTTAATAAAATCTAATTTTAAAAAGAATATATATCATATATACAACTCTAACACCGATAGTCCTCCTTTTATAACACTCTTCACAGATAATATTATATTATATTTAAATTATATTCTATATTTCTATTTTAAGCATCCTAGTTATCCTATAATTTTTATTTAATATATCATTAAAGTTTATGAATATTAATATATAAATATTATTGTATAATAACATACAACTTTAACTCCCGATAGTTTATATTAAAATAAATTCTCAACGTTATAAAATTTTATAATAAATATCAATAAAATATAATATAAAAAATAAATTTATCTAAATATTAGTCATTCGTCACGTGCTTCGAGTTATAAATTTATATATGTATAAGAGAATATACTTAATTAGCACGGCAGTTCATTGCCTATATTAGTGGCTGGATACCTGTACCCGTCGGCATTTTTTTAGATTATTAATTTGAACAAATTTAAAATATAATATACTTTATTAATTATAAATTTTATTACAAAGATAATTATTATAAAAGCTTAACTAACAATGATAATCTCATAATCAATATACTTCAAATCTAAAATACTCGAATTTGAATGTAGCTCAACTCGCTCTTACAACAAATTCGTGAAATATTAAAACGATAAGTTACAAAACCCAACAAGTAATTATCTCTCAAAAATAATATTTTAATTTTTCAAAAACACAACTTAAACTNCCCCCAAAAAACCATGGCCGAGGTTTCTTTTTGTATTGGTATCCCTTTGTAACTCCCAGCAAACCAAGAGTCAAAGGTTNAAAATAATATTTTAATTTTTCAAAAACACAACTTAAACTCGTACCACACAATATTTATCACATAATTACACATAATATATTGAATAAGTTACATATTCAAATTTTTTAATTAATAAATCTTAACAAAATATCCCTNTTTGAAACAAACTAAAAAAAATGTAATAATAAAATATACATTCCAACATTCCCCACATGTTTCAAAAGAAAAAACTTGAATTTTATAGGCAATGGATAATCAGTTTTTAAGTACCAATGTCTTATGGACTTGAATTGATACCGATGCATACAAATATGCCTCACAACTATGTTAGGTGAAAAAAAATTCTTGAACCTCTCACAGTAGTTAGTGACAACATATTTGCGCACACAAACCTTTCTCAAATCAAGGTATAATTTCACAATTTATATATTGAAAAGCCCCACATTATACCTGGATTTCGTGAACGCTCTAGAGGTCCAAGCCTAAAGGACTCTCATAGGGGTTGGGCGTAGCCCCCACATTCACATAGGTAAGTTCATCAAGTTTGTATTGTCGCAAACCACATTTACAAGGCTATGAACTTATTAAGAGCATTAGATCACCCTAACACATATGACAATAAAAATTTCACATCACTTCATTAATAGGAATGGTAGTAATATATATACAATGAGTTCTTTTGTGATTTCGTTTGACCCATTGAACTTAGACAAATTCTAAGATAGGTATCCATCACAATTCACTCAACAATAGGCTTTAAACACATTCCTAGTGCTGACTCCAATACTAATTTTCTACGAAGGCCTTTGGTGAGAGGATTTGCAATATTTCTCTCTGATTTTACATACTCGAGTGATATCACATTGTTTCTTATCAGACTTCTAATGATAGCATGCCTCAAGCGAATATGTCTCTTCTTCCCATTGTAGACTTGATTATTCGCTAATGCCATTGCAGCTTGTGAGTCACAGTGCATTGAAATTGATGGAGCTGGCTTCCCCCACAAAGGAATATCAGCAAATAAACACCTTAGCCATTCGGCTTCTTGTCCTGCTAACTCTAATGCAATGAACTCTGATTCTTGTGTAGATTTAGCATGACAAGTTTGTTTTGAGGATTTCCAATATATAGCAGCTCCAGCAAGTGTAAAAATATAGCCACTAGTAGATTGAATCTTATCATTATCCGACACCCAATTTGCATCACAATATCCTTCTAACACACATGGAGTTCTATGATAATTCAAACCCCAATTGATGGTACCTTTTAAGTACTTCAACACTCTTGTCAAAGCACCCCAATAATCACGATTAGGATTATGAGTGTATCTACCCAATCTACTAACAGCATATGCTATATCAGGTCTGGTATGATTCATTAAGAACATCACACTTCCAACTATTTTGGCATATTCTTCTTGGGAAACGCTAACACATTTATTCTTTTTCAAGTGAATACTAGGATCATATGGAGTTTTCACAGGTGTACAATCAAATTGATTAAATTTTTTCAAAATTTTCTCAACATAATGAGACTGATTCAAAGACAACCCATATGAACTCCTAGTAATTTTTATGCCAAGAATCACATCTGCCTCTCCTAAATCTTTCATATCAAAACAGGAACTTATGAAGGCTTTGCTTGTATTAACATCTATATTGGTACCAAATATTAACATGTCATCCACATATAGACATATAATCACACAACCAGATCGAATCATTTACCTGGAAACCATTAGAGGTGATGGTTTCATGAAATTTTCTATACCAGTCTAAGGGTGCTTGTCTAAGACCATATATTGATCTTATAAGTTTGCACACCTTGTCTTCCTGTCCAAGGACAACAAATCCATCTGGCTGCTTCATATATATCTCCTCGTCCAAATCGTCATTCAAAAAGGCAGTCTTCAGATCTATTTGATGCACAACAAGATTATGAACAGATGCAAGTGTTATCAAGGCTATAATGGTAGCAATTTTAGTCACAGGGGAGTACGTATCAAAAAAGTCGATACCTTTCTTTTGACGATGTCCTCCAACCACTAGCCTGGCTTTGTACTTCTCTATTGATCCATCAGGTTTGCATTTCTTTTTAAAAATCCACCTGCTTCCCAATGCTTTGCATCCTCTTGGGAGATCACTTAGAACCCAAGTGTTATTGGACATAATTGACACTATTTCATTGTTTATGGCTTCTAACCAAAAATTAGAATCAATTGATCTCATAACTTCATCATAAGTTCTGGGGTCTTCCTCAAGAATGAAAGCATTTATCTCCTCCTCACCAATAAATTCTTTCTCAATCAAAAAAGTAGTAACAAAATCAGATCCAAAACTTTTCTCAGTCCTATCCCGTTTACTCCTTCTAGGCTCAGGAGTGTCACAAGCCAATGCAACATTAGGACATGATATATACGAAGAAGATGTATGAGTCAAACACGGTTGTCTATTCACTTTCATAGGAAATATGTGCTCAAAAAATTCAACATCTCTTGATTCTTTATATGCACCAAAACCAGATACATCTTTAAGAATGAGTCTATATGCAGCACCATTAAATCCAATAAAAATAACATCTACAGTCTTGGGGCCGATCCTAGTTTTTTGAAAATCTGGGAGCCCTATTTTTTCCCAAACACCCCCCATATTTTGAGATAACTCAAGTTAGGCTTCAAACCTTTCCACAATTCATAAGGAGCTTTATCTAACCTTTTATGTGGTACACGATTAAGCAAATGATAAACATACAATATAGCTTCACCCCACATGTTAGTAGGCATACCTGAACTTATAAGTATAGCATTCATCATGTCTTTAAGAGTTCTATTTTTCCGTTCCGCTATTCCATTTTGTTCAGGTGTGTATGGTGCTGTAACCTCATGAATAATCCCATTTACTTCACAAAATTTCTTCAGGGAAGTTCCATCATACTCTCCACCCCTATCTGTTCTCAACCTTTTTATTTTTTTCTGATTTAATTGGTTCTCAACTTCAGCCTTATAAATTAGAAATTTTTCCTCAGCTTTATCTTTTGTGCTCAACAAATAGAGTTTGGTGTATCGAGAAAAATCATCTACAAAAGTAATGTAGTAGCGTTTGCCTCCTCTACTCATAGTGCTCTTAAAATCACCCAAGTCACTATGAATTAATTCAAGTAAATCCGATGACCGATTCCCATTTTTATTAAAAGCTTTCTTTGGGTGTTTTGCTTCTACACACACTTCACATTTATCAAATGAGGTATTGCTGAATTCAGGTATTAGACTAAGTTGTTTGAGCCTTTTGACTGAGGCAACATTCACGTGACCTAGTCTAGCATGCCATAATGAAACAGACTCAGCAATATAAACAGAAGCAATAGAATTTTATTATCATCCACAATATCAAGCACAAAGAGCCCTCCATTACAATAGCTTTTTCCCACAAACTCGCCATTTTTACTAAGTACAAGCTTATCAGATTCAAAAGTTAACTTGATACCAACTTTGTTCAATAAAGCACCAGACATTAGATTTCTACGAATATCAGGAACATGCAAGACATTTTGTAGAGCAATAGTCTTTCCAGAAGTAAGTTTAAGAGAGACATTTCCCTTTCCAAGAATACTCACAGTGCTTGAGTTACCCATAAAGACACATTCTCCTTCAGATGCTTTGATATAGTCTTGAAATATCTCTTTATTGGAGCAGATATGACGAGTTGCACTGGTATCCAATACCCATTCAGAGATATTGTTTACTAGATTTACTTCAGATACGACAGCAACAATAATTTTTTCAATGAGATTGGCTTGTGTTTGAGGTTTATTCTCCTTCGATTTTGAACCAGGTCCATGTCCTTGCCTACACTCCTTTGTAGCATGCCCAAATTTTCCACAAGTGAAACAATTTCCTTTGAATTGTCTCTTTCCTTTAAAAATTGTGTTCTTCATTTTAGTACCATGAAGCTGATTTGGACCTTTACCCTTTGGTCATCTTTTATGACCTGCATCTTTCGATTCAACAAGATTAGCAGTAAATGAAGAATGGTCAAGAGACTTCTCATTGATTTGAATTCGGTTTTGTTCCTCAATCTTGATGTGAGAAACTAACTCTTGAAGGGTAAAATCCTTCTGTTTGTGTTTCATTGAATGCACATATGCTTGCCAAGATGGTGGTAATTTTTCAAGAAGACAATTAGCTTGAAACATTTCACAAATTTTCATTCCCTCAACAATGATATCAGTACATAAATATTCACACNCACATAAATATTCATACTCATGAACTTGTTGAAGAACAGGCTTGTCATCAGACATACGAAAATTCAACCAACGACTACATGCATATTTCTTAGTCCCAAAATCATCAGAACCATACTTTGTTTTCAATGCATCCCATATTTCTTTTACCTTCAAAGACTTACTATATATCAAATACAGAGCAGGAGTCATATAATGCAATAACATTCCACGACAGGTCTTATTATCCTTCTCAAAATCTCTACCAGAATTTGCAGGGGCTGAATCGGTAGAAAGACAATAATCTACCCCAATTTGACCCAAGAAAAACTCCATCTTATCAGACCACATCTTATAATTGTTCCCATCAAAAGGGTCTAATTTAGACATATCAGGAATAAAAGTATTGGAAGCCATGATGGTAGAAAAAGATACGTAACAAGAAAGAAATTCAACTTTAGAATGTAAGAGATGATGGNGGATGAGAAGTAAACCAGAAAACGAAATAGTCGTGGCGTGAATGAACACTGCCCTAAAGTTGAATTTGCTCCGTTACTTACACACGACCTCTTAGCAATCAACCTCCAGGAATACACGACTTCTATTTCTTTGGTGTAGTACAAAGAAATAGATTGAAATTACCCTTGATCATTGCCCATGAAATGTTTATATATCTGAGAAGGTAGTTTTTGAGTTTTCTGCCCCCAAAAAACCATGGCCGAGGTTTCTTTTTGTATTGGTATCTCTTTGTAACTCCCAGCAAACCAAGAGTCAAAGGTCACTAGTTTAAAATAAATAAGTTGGAAAAATAAAAGGTCTCAAATAATAATTTGTTTTTCTTTTGAAACAAACTAAAAAAATGTAATAACAAAATATACATTCCAACACAGAATTGACGATTCAACACCACAAACACTTCAGATTTATCGGACCGTCCACACCGCATAAACTGCTTACACTACACTAAACCGCACTACAAAACGTACCACAAAACTCAATTTTTAATTTTCGTAATGCGATTGCGATTTGCGATGCAAGTCATGATTTGATACTTAAACAATGCGATTTGAATCGCACCGCATCACAATTAAATATGTAATATAATTTATATATTATTTTATTTTATATATCGATTTTTTATACATATATTTATTAATATATATAAAATCATATATGTTTTCGGTTATATTTTCAAATTTATATTTCACTTTCTAGTTTTTCATATTTATAATCTAACTTCTAAAAAATCTCTGATTTTTTATTTTTTACACTTAAACTTTTTAATTATTATATTTTCAATTTTACAATTTATTATAATTTCTATATTGACATCGTTATATCACATAAATCATATTATCCGTACATAACTTTTGAATTACGGTGTGATTTGAAAATTTTATCAAACTATATGTGCGTAGTAGTTCCATGATTTTAGAAAAAAATTGCCCCACACACTGTAAACACATCACAGATAACGTGTACGTTGAATTTCACTTTTAGCTGAATGGATACAGACCAAACTTTTTATGCCACCTCATGACCTCATTAAAAGGTGGAAGACTTTTTTTGTTATCGTTGAAAACTGCATTATCTATGAGATATGATGATAAATGATAATCGACCTATGATAAATTAAAGTATGTTATTGCACAAATATAAACTATACTTTTATATATTATATAGGTATGATGTATAAATGATAATCGACCTATGATAAATTAAAGTATGTTATTGCACAAATATAAACTAAACTTTTATATATTATATACATAAACTCATTTTTAATTCTATATTTTTCCCTTTCATCTACGGCAACAAAAAGTCAACCCTTGCAATCCCAATCACCTTCACCAATTTTTAGTAACTTGGTTTGTTAGTCAGATAAAACCTGCATTATTCGTTCTTTCCGTATTCTCCATGGGGATTGATAACACATTTTGTCCTTTTATATTGTTCTTAGTTTAGGATACTGTCCCTTTATATCGGGGGTTAGAATGATCTCCGCCCAAATAAATAATGTTCTCAGAAGTGGATTGTATCATTTTATTGTTTTGAAATAGAGAGAAAGGAACTAACATGTAGTTTAACTAATTTCATAAGATATTAGTATAAATTAGTAGTGTATTAATAAAATTTTAATGAATTATGACCTAACAAAAATAGTTTTTACATGTTTACATATAAAATAATGTATCTCACCTAACTTACCCGATGTATCTTAGGTTTCCTAATCTATTTAAAATATTTTCACCCTAAGGCAAATATATATATATTCTCACCCCTTCGTAAATCTTACTCCCTCCGGCCTCCTGTAATAAATAGTAAGATTTTTAACACGTATATATTTACGAGTAAAAAGTGTATAATTATAAATAAAATTAATTTAAATTTACAATTATTATTAAATATAATTATGTATTTCTTACTTGACAGAAAGTTATTATTCAGATTGAGAAATATGTAATACAGTCTTTTAAAAAAAGTTTCTAAAAAAGTTGAAACGTAAACATTTAGCATTGTACATTTAGGGATGCACATGGGAGTTAGGGACTAGTTAATTTGACCACTAATCAGGGACGAAGATAATAGAATCAAAATCTTGCATTGTGCATTTAGGGATACACACTAGGGGTGAATAGAAATCCGATTAAACCGCCAACCCGAACCAACCCACCCCTTTTTTCGGCCGAATAAACCGAACCGTTCGAAACCGAAATATAAATGGGTTAATTTTTAAAAAACCCGAATAAGTTGGGTTGGATCAGGATTTAATAAATTTTAACCCTCACCCAACCCAACCCGTTATGTCACTAAAGCCTCAAGCTCATATTCTTGTGACCCTGTCCATTAAGTATCGAGCCCATTTACTAATTTATAGTCAAGTTACTAGAGATTTAACCTAAATGAATTTACGTTGTTTGTTGAAGAAGGTAAAACAAATTAAATAAGCTAATTTAGTAGGCTTTGTTTTTTGTTTTTATACTGATCTATATTCTTGTTTATTTTTTGAATTTTGTAGGTAACATGGATAAGGACAAGGACAAGGATGCATCGAATGACAAAATGAAGACCAAGATTGTTGATGTTATTGACGATTAATTCGTCACTGATTATGCTATATGTAATTTTAAGCTAGTAAATTATTATTTTGGGTTTGTTTAAAACTTTGTGGCTTTGTGAAGTTTACTTCATGGAAAAGTGTAATATTTTGGCATGTATGAAACTTTGGATTATAATTTCATATTTCAGTTGAAGTTCTGTTTAGTATTAGTCTTGTTTAGTATT
Source organism: Oenanthe javanica (assembly GCA_008931105.1). Lineage (NCBI taxonomy): Eukaryota > Viridiplantae > Streptophyta > Magnoliopsida > Apiales > Apiaceae > Oenanthe > Oenanthe javanica. Next base: position 9,178 of record QRFB01018473.1, on the reverse strand, counting down.
AGTCTGCTAGATAAATATTTAATAATGTAAACATTGAACCTGATCAACCCGACCCGACCCAACATACAAAGGGTAGGGTTGGGTTATACATATATTTTTGGGTTAATGAGTTAAATTTTTCTAAAACCGAATTAATTGGGTTGGGTCATTTTATTACCTCTAACCCGACCGACCCAACCCGTGTTCACCCCTAAATTACACATGGGAGTTGGGACTCGTGGAGTACAATTGTAAATAATATTAGTTGTCTCTTTGATTTTTTTGCACGTATCGAACAAAAAACATAATTTAATAAATTATTTTCCCAATTTTCTTTTTCTAGATAAAAATTTAAATATCACATTTTTATTTAAAAATAATTTATCAAACTATATTTTTTATGCACATTAAAATACGTGCATCAAAGTCAAAGAAATAACTAATCAAGGATAGAGGTGGTAACTATTTGAATTTGACTTGAAAATAATTGAGCCATACTTGAAATTTTAGAATATCCATTTGAAATTAGAACTATAAATGAACAGAATTATAAATGAGCCGAGTCGAGTTATATGACTGGTCGAATTTACCTCATTGAATTCAAGATCGACTCAAACTCGACTACAATTTATTAAACTTTGTTCAACTCGGATAATATATATTATTTTTTAAATATATAATTCAAATATTTTAAAATAAAACCTAAATTTAATTTATTATTACCATCAGTATAATCTTTAAATTTATATATATATTTAATTTTCATATCACAAATAATATAATTTTGTTTTTTTAATCTTAATTAAAGATTGGATTTAATATGATACACAAAGAAATCAAAAATTGAATATATATGGAATAATAAATTTTATAAATTGATATAAAAGTACAATTATCGAATCACTCGTAATATCTAGAATTAAAAATTAATAGTAAAATAACAATGACAACTAATAAAATAAAATTATATTTTTAGCATAAGAAGTTGATCATTTTTAACCTTTTGCATTACAATTTAGTTATGAGTTTATAATCGAGTGATTTATCTTTTATAAATTGGTTTAATTTGAGTACAAGAAAATATGAATTGTTAGCGAATAATTCAATTCAATTTGATTTTAGGGCAACTCGGTTTATTTATGAACAAATTTGTATTTNTATATATTATTTTTTAAATATATAATTCAAATATTTTAAAATAAAACCTAAATTTAATATATTATTACCATCAGTATAATCTTTAAATTTATATATAAATTTAATTTTCATATCACAAATAATATAATTTTGTTTTTTTAATCTTAATTAAAGATTGGATTTAATATGATACACAAAGAAATCAAAAATTGAATATATATGGAATAATAAATTTTATAAATTGATATAAAAGTACAATTATCGAATCACTCGTAATATCTAGAATTAAAAATTAATAGTAAAATAACAATGACAACTAATAAAATAAAATTATATTTTTAGCATAAGAAGTTGATCATTTTTAACCTTTTTCAATACAATTTAGTTATGAGTTTATAATCGAGTGATTTATCTTTTATAAATTGGTTTAATTTGAGTACAAGAAAATATGAATTGTTAGCGAATAATTCAATTCAATTTGATTTTAGTGCAACTCGATTTTTTTATGAACAAATTTGTATTCCACTCATTTATTATCGAGTCGAGTTTAAATATAATAATTTAAATTTGATTCAAATCGAACAAACTCAATTTGGATTGGACAAAACTGGACCCCACTTTATAAATCAAGTTAATGATCAACCTGCCCCACCAAATAATGCAGCTATTTATGGTTACCGCCTCACCGGTGGTAGACGACGGACAAGAACGGAAAGAGTATTGACATGTACTAAGTATAATTTATCGTTTTTATTTTTAATAATTTATAAATTATGAAAATAAAATTATTTAAATAAATATTATTTTCAATTTTTTTACTTTTAATTCCAAGTAGTCTAAGATCATAAATAATATCTTAAATTTATTCAAACGGGCTCTAAGTCAAGGTATAAATTATTAATTTAGCAAACGAAATTTTTGTGTTTAGTAATATTTACATTTTTATAATTAAATTAAAAAGAAAAAAGGACCTTAACGTTGAATCGTATAATCGTATGTATGAGAAAATATATATCAAATCAAATATTTTATGCCCGTCTCACTTAAAAAAAGAAAGAAATTTGGCATGTAAAACGGAATATGGGTTTAAAGATACTAAACTTACCTTTATGTGGTTGGTTCGCTTTCTGGAATGGAATGAGTTTTTTGTTTCGTTTTTTTTTAAATTTCAAACTCATAACTCAAACTCATAATATATGAGTTTTTGATATCCAATGAGAGGTGTGTATGAAGGAATAGTATGTGTATTAATTTTAATATTATTACTTTGTTATTGATAACTAACATTATTAATAATCAAAAAATAATAATATATACAATCAAGCATTACTAATAATAAAAATATTTATTTATATTATAAAGTAAATTTATCTAACTATTAATTCAATAATACTTTATATTAAATAATTTCATTCCACAACTAAATCAAACACATGATATCAATACTGAAATTTTATCCCCATATCACCCTAAACCGATTCCTGATACCAAATCCTGATACCAAACTCATACTACCTCCTGAATCAAATGACCCATTAGATAACTCCCTAAAATTAACATTCATTATAATACAATATCAAAGTTATTTTTGTAAATATAAGGACATATTCTATTATTACAAAAATGACATCCATTTTTTATATTTAAAATGCTAGTTACTTTAGGTAGTTAACTTTATATTCATTTTACCCCACGGAATATTTAGCTCATAAAATTCAAGATTGAGGTAAATTTAGAAATATATATTTATGAAATTTTATTATTTATTTACTTTAACAATAAGTAAAAAAATTAAGTTAATTTTTATATTTATGAGAAATCACAAACTCTATTATTCTCTTTTATAATAATTTTTTATGTATACTCATATTAATGATATTAACTTAAATCTCATGAATTATATTTATTTAATATATATATATACACATATATATAATTATAATTATAATTATAATTATACTATTTTTAACTTTTATTACTATTTCTAATTTTAATAATATAAATATTAAATTTTAATATTTTATTGATGAGTTTCACCACTAAAATCTTTGACAGCTGGTTAAATATTAAAATAAAAAATATCGTTAAAGATTAAATTTAATACTCGTTTTTATTGAAATGATAACGTACCACCCGGCACTACTTTTTTTTATCCAGAAGCCAGGACCCATCAACGATCAATGAATAGAGACCACTACTTTTCTTCTATGCTCTTCCCAACTTGCAAGTATAATTCCACAAGACCTCGTTAAAAAATTATTATTTTATTTCAACGCTTTTTAAGACTTTGAAATTCAATTAGCGAGAAAAAAAAGTGTTAGAATTTCAAGTGACCACCGCGTGAATGGTAGAAGATAGTTGTTATAAATAAACTAAATATATAAATACTAAATATAAAAATAAGCAGAAGAACGCTGCTTAGACAGAGATTTTAAGACATGTGTTTTTATTTCTACTGTTGCGTGTGTCTTACGATCAATTTGCATGGTTTTCTTTACGGGGCAAAACAAGCACCACTTATAAATGAACATCCAGGGGGAATACTTTGGTAAACTTATCTAATTGTTCAACTTTCACAATCAGATAGTGGTAATATAACAATAGTAAAATACTCCATTATTTTAATTTTTTGCATATAAAAACTGAATAGATACAGAGTCTTTTTAAGTCTTCATGATGCGTAACGTGTGAAATGGTAGTATGGTAATGTAGCATGAGCATCAGCAACCTACACCTACCATTGGGTAATTGTTTTAAGTCAAAAGTCAACTCTAGTATTCGGTCAACCAAGCAAGAGCCAATGAAAATTCATAGCCGCCTATATATAACAAATACTAGTATGCATTCAAAAAAAGATTAAATAAAGAAGATACTAGTATGAAACATTGATACAGTATATATTACTGCAACCATTGTCCATGTCATAATTTACAAACACCATGTCTCCTCTCATTTTCTTGGCCATTTTCCTTGCAATTATTTCTTCATTATCAGCTCAAAGACAACAAAATAATATCATCACTTCCTTCTCATCTTCAGACAGTCCATGGCTTCCTGAACAAAATCAAACCTTAGTCTCACCAAACTCAACTTTTGCTGCTGGTTTTCAACCTTTGACAGGTTCACCAAATTTCTACAACTTCTCAATATGGTATTTTAAGATCTCTGTTAAGACCATTGTGTGGTCAGCCAATGTAACGAACCCGATCAACAAGACGTTTCCACTCGTTATCACGAGCTCGGGGCAGCTTTGGATAAATGGCTCTTCTGGTGAGAATTTATGGCCTTTTGCCTCAAGTGGGGAAGCAAATCGTACCAAACTCGTTCTTAAGGATGATGGTAATCTGGTTTATGGAAATTGGACGAGTTTCGCTTATCCGACAAATACTATCCTTCCTACCCAACCCATTAATGGCACAAAAACATCACTAATTTCAAACAATGGAAAATATCAGTTGAAGAATTATCAAGGCCTGTATTATAATAGTAATGTGAGCTATTATAATGCATCACAAGTGCTTCTTATGTTCGACGATAATGGGAAAATCTATAAAGGTAATGGGGAGTCTTCTATTACATCAGATCTCGGGGAAACAAAGTTAAGGAGGATGACACTTGATGATGATGGTAATCTTATAGTTTATTCATTTGATCCAGAATTGAATCAATGGACTAGTGTCTGGCAAGCAATGTTTGAATTATGTCAAATTCAAGGCAGATGTGGTGAGAACTTTATATGTACTAATTTTGATAATTCGAACTCTACCTCTTGTGCCTGTCCGCCTGGGTACTACACCACAGGAAAAGATTCATGTGATAGGAGAATTCCCATCAATGACCCGAAAAACAGCAAGTTCCTACGGTTAGACTACGTTCTTTTTCGAGGCAGTTCAAACCAGACAGACCTCAAGGCTAGGAACTATGCAGATTGTGAAGCACAATGCATAACAGCCCGGAATTGTCTTGGCTTCTCATTTAGGTACGATGGTAGTGGTTATTGTGTACTACAGTTGGACAGGCTGTTATATGGATACTGGTCTCCAGGTACAGAGGCTGTCACTTTTCTCCGGGTGTCTAGCTCTGAAAGTGAAACGTCAAACTTCACTGGCATGACAGACTTGCTGGAGACCACATGCCCAATTCGGATCAGCCTCCCTGAACCACCAGAAGAATCTAATTCCACGACTCGAAACATAGTGATAATAAGTACTCTCTTTGCTGCTGAACTTATTAGTGGAGTAATTTTTTTCTGGGCTTTCCTAAAGAAGTATGTGAAGTACAGGGACATGGCTCAAACCTTTGGGCTTGAATTTTTGCCAGCTGGTGGACCAAAACGGTTCAGCTATGCAGAACTAAAAGCCGCTACCAATAATTTCTCCAACACAATTGGAAGAGGCGGATTCGGAGATGTTTATAGAGGAGAGTTAAGCGATCACCGGGTTGTAGCAGTTAAATGTTTGAAGAATATAACAGCGGCTGAAGAAAAGAAAGGAGAGTTTCGTGAATTTTGGGCCGAGGTCACTATTATTGCCAGGATGCACCACCTCAATTTGGTTCGGCTATGGGGATTTTGTGCTGAGAAGGGTCATCGGATACTTGTATATGAGTACGTGCCTAATGGCTCACTTGACAAGTACCTATTTCGTGTTGGAGAAAACAAGTCTTCAGCTGATGAGCCAGATAAAGATGCTGATGCAGATACCGAGAGAAAACCAATACTTGACTGGAATATCAGATACCGAATTGCTTTAGGCGTGGCAAGAGCAATTGCTTACCTCCATGAAGAGTGCTTAGAGTGGGTGCTACATCGTGACATCAAGCCAGAGAACATACTTTTAGGGGATGATTTTTGCCCCAAGGTAGCAGATTTTGGATTGGCTAAATTAAAGAAGAAAGAGAAAGAGAATGTTGTCAACATATCCAGAATTCAAGGGACTCCCGGGTACATGGCACCTGAATGGGCCAAATCAGATACAATCACGCCAAAAGCTGATGTTTACAGCTTTGGGATGGTGTTGTTGGAAATTGTTAGTGGAGTGAGGAACAGAGAGATACAAGGATCTGTGATGGACAGCGAAGACTGGTACTTTCCTATGTGGGCATTTGACAAGGTTTTCAAGGAAATGAATGTAGAGGACATTTTGGACAGTCAGATCAAACACACATATGATAGCCGGTCACACTTTGATATGGTGAATCGGATGGTGAAGACAGCAATGTGGTGCCTACAGGACCGACCAGAGATGAGACCATCGATGGGGAAAGTGGCTAAGATGCTGGAAGGAACAGTTGAGATCATAGAACCAAAAAAGCCAACAATATTCTTCCTCTCAGACGGCCAGTAACTAAATTGCTTTTAAGCTTATCTGTAACTATATCCATGGCCATCTTTATGTAAATTAACAAGGCATAGTTGTTAAACATCAAAATGCTATGTCTTGTACTAGAGTAAGAGTATATATTTTTCATGTGGCAGCAGACACCAACATGATATATTCTGCTTTGCAAATCTCTTAAGCTTACTAATTTGAGAATTTTTAAGGCTAAGTTGTCAGCAAATGAATATTGCCTAGAAACATTGCTCATTTCTGTTTCCATGATAATACATATAATCTAGCTTGTGTAAACACAAGCTAGGTAAACAAGAATTCTTCCAAGGTTATCGAAACAGAGTATAATGCACTATGCAGAGACTCTAATACTAGCATAATTATAAATGTGATACAGATGTATTAGATTTTTTGCAAGCAGCAAAAATATGACATGATAAATCGAAAAGGCATTTACATAAGAAGTTTGAAAACTGAACACAAGTTGCTGTTTCAATACAATTTTACGACAAGCGCAACCAAAATACCAAATGTGGAGCAATATACATAGAGTGAGCTAGATATTATGAAAAAAGCAAGAGTACCTCTGAAGGAGCTGTGATTTTTTAAGCACTGCAACTGATTTGCTCTGGTGCCACTTAACTTCGTTAACTAAAAAATCCACTTTTTAGCTTGAAATGTCTTCTAACAGCAAACTCTCTAATATTTTAAAATTCGTAAAAAATTCTAAGTTTTTTAGTAAGCACTAAGCAGGAATGTCTAAGTCTAATGATTCATTACATGGTAAATATGTTCTTTATGATTCTACATATAGTATTATAACAGTACTCTCGATATAGTATACACTCCAGCTTTCATGGACTCGGACAAAATGTCAAAGGATCATACATCAGACAAGTACCCTGTTGGTTTTCGTTCGCCCTGATCTATTCCTCTCAAATGAAGTATACAAGAGCCCCCCTCGCACACCATCACGTAGTGCTAACACATGTAATTTAAATGCACTTGTAACGTAAATTAAACTCTCATCATCGACGTTGACACATATTTGGCCCAGCTTTTTTCCTTTCAAAAGCAGGCCTCCTCGGAGTTCAGCAAAAAGGATGATTGCATATAATTTTGCCTTTTCAGCTCATAAGAATTGGCTATTTTGTATGCTTTGATTCATTACTATCAATGGTGACCATAGTTCCGCAATGTTTGTTAGACCTCATGTGGTTGTTTGGAGGAGTCAGAAGTCAGAAAACAGGGTCGATTCTTAGTCTCTTCTTAAGCATAGATTTTAAAGTACAAATGCACATGTTATCTTGCTTCTATAGCGTAATTTGACTGCTGAAGAAATAGTATGGGGGAATATTTAAATTTGTAAAAGAACCACAAATGAATCTATGATCAGAGTATATATTAGTTAAACATTTATTTAGTATCAACTTAAATTTTTTTACTTGTATATAATTAGTTGGCGTCATGCTAGACAAAGATTCCTGATTGAAAATGTTTTGCCGCTTCTGCCTTCTGAACACATTATAATGATTTCGAATTCAAGAGAATTGACATAGGCTGGTCCTTAACAGGCAAAAGCTTAAGATGTTTTTATACATTTTCTGCTGCAAACTTAATAGTAATAAGCAGAAAGACTGGAAATTATATAGAAAATAACTTTCAGTTGTTTTAGTTTGCTGTTGAGCTTGCTCAAGATGCCTTGAGCAATAAGCAGCAATATATCTGATTTTGGTTGTTTTGTTGTGCTGACTTGTGGGATTGTTCATTTCCAAAGGATTTTTGGCTATGTAACACTTTGTTTTTATCATTCATTGCATTTGCTGAGTAGAAAGGTGGTATTATTACTAGAAAAAATATCATTGTTTGTCTCCTCAGATATCAGCCTAATACATCACATAATTTGTAGTCAAGGGACAATTGAACTTTATTTGGTGTACCATGTGCAGGTGAGAAATGATTCTAAAACTTCGGACTAACAATTAAGTGCTTGTTTAGTATACTGTAGGAAGTAACTTGGAAGTTCCATTATATGTGTACGCAGTGTGCAAGTATTTTTAACCTAATATATATGTGTGTGTGTTTTGTATACGGGAAGTGTGGATTACCAAGGGGCTGGGTCAGTGACTTCCTGTGTTGTATGGATATTTCAACTTCCTATGCAACTCCTACTTCCTATCATTTTGACAACCAAACAATTTCATCAAATTCTAATTCATGGGAAGTTAAAATTATTACAGCTTGCATACCAAACGACCTCTTAAAACTCCAGACTACCAAATCCGCTACTGTTGAAGTAAAACTTTCAACGTGCCTTATTTTAATATTGCTCAGCAGTTTCATGAACGTCAACATTGGACNGTATTTTTAACCTAATATATATGTGTGTGTGTTTTGTATACGGGAAGTGTGGATTACCAAGGGGGCGGGTCAGTGACTTCCTGTGTTGTATGGATATTTCAACTTCCTATGCAACTCCTACTTCCTATCATTTTGACAACCAAACAATTTCATCAAATACTAATTCATGGGAAGTTAAAATTATTACAGCTTGCATCCAAACGACCTCTTAAAACTCCAGACTACCAAATCCGCTACTGTTGAAGTTAAACTTTCAACGTGCCTTATTTTAATATTGCTCAGCAGTTTCATGAACGTCAACATTGGAGTCATCCTCACTCTAGATCATCAAGGTTTCATGAGCTTTTGTTTTTCTTTTTAATTGTGGACTT
>QRFB01018472.1:2506-20317 GCA_008931105.1 Oenanthe javanica | reverse complement strand
TCAACACTCTTTGCGATGCCATCTTGCTACATTATCTTCAATTTTTTAGTATATACATATATAAATACCCCCATCAACCAATGTGATCAATGCCTCAGTTGTAAATGATATAAAATTTGTTNGTGCTTAATTATATATGCCTCTGTCAACACTCTTTGCGATGCCATCTTGCTACATTATCTTCAATTTTTTAGTATATACATATATAAATACCCCCATCAACCAATGTGATCAATGCCTCAGTTGTAAATGATATAAAATTTGTTAAAGAAATGGCTTTTTTATCTCCAAGTTTTGTTTCATTTCTATTCTTAAGTTTAATATGTGCAAGTTTTTGCTCTGCTAGTAGAGCTATGTTCAACACCACTGAAGATGGCATCCAAAACAATACAGCAACTCCAGTAACCATGTTGAGGAATAGTGAGGTTAGTAATGGTTATAGTTGTGGTAATGGTGGCGGATCGTGTTCGGGTGGTGGAAATGGTGGAGGTGGAGGTGGAGGTGGTGGCTGGGGTGGGGGTGGTGGTGGTGGAGGCAATGGTGGAGGCGGCGGTGGAGGCGGCGGTGGTGGAGGTTACATTTCTGGCAATTGTGGTGGCAGCTCGAGTTGTAACAGTTGTGGTGGATGCGACGGTTGCTCTGATTGTTACCCTCCACAAGGTCCCCAGATAACACCACCAAGTTGCACTCCGCAATACCCAATGCCAACACCAACATGCCATACGCCAATGCCGCCCTGCCAAATGCCCACGCCACCATGCCAAATTCCCACGCCGCCATGCCAAATGCCAATGCCAATGCCGTCATGCACTCCACAATGCCCAATTGTGTCACCGGTACGACCACCTTGCACTCAATGCCCACAACCGATGCCAACACCAACACCGTGCAATTCTTGTAATCAACAGCCAAACTGCCCGAATAATGACTGCGGAAATGACGGATACGTGGGGATTGGATCCATTGGTACCACAACTGAGGGAACAAATCATCAACATAATGAACATAAAATGACGAAAGAGGATCCATGAATAGTTTCAAGTTCTCATTTCTTTTCTTTTCAGCAACTCTAATGTTACTACTGCACTCTCAATAAACAAAACATTCAACTGGAGAGTAAAACAAATGAGCTCATTTTAACTGAAATGAAATCATGGTTCAACTATAAGTATATTATTATTACCTTACGCTAAAGCACACAAACATATAATATTGTGTTTGATTGGGATGAATGAATTTGGAAGGAATGGAATGAGATTTGAATTGTGGGTGAATTTTTAAAAATTTCATTCATTCCTCATTCCATTCCTAACAACCAAAAGTAGAACAAATCCCCAATTTGAGATGAAATGTTTCATTCTCCCCCATATACATTTTCTTCTCAATTCTTATCAAAGAAATTTAGCATTCATCCATTTTTTTCAAATCTTTCATCCTACTTACATAAATTTTCTTTATCTCCACTCATTTCATTCCATTCTATTCCATTCTCCCTGACCAAACACAACATAAAGGTAAACTTTGCATTAGTTTTTTTTAATTATAAATTAACTTTGAAGATCAATCTAAATAGTTACCACAACCTAAAACATGTTTGATTAAACAGAGTAGGGTAGGACTGTTGTTTCAGTTACATTGTAAAACTTGTCGACTTATTCCAGTTTCTGTCTGAACAAATATCAAAATACTGAGCGAAAGGTAAGCAAACAGAGTAGGGTAGGACTTTATACCTTTGTATAAAACTATGCAGGTATGTCTGATTCGATTTTCGTACATTGAAGATATAGCAAACCACTGCACACATAGGTATGCAGATTCTTGATGCACACTGGAATCGTTTACATAAAATTTACTTCATTTTGAAGTAAATTTGTAGGAGGCATATGAAAGGGCACCAAGACTCCAGCTGTGGTGGATAAGTTCCGCCTTTGAACTTTCACCAGAAGCACCTATAGCTACGTGTAACGGATAGAAGTGGTCAGGGTGTGGTTGGGCTAGTTTTGCATGTGGTGCCTTCTCCAAATAATTGTTTACATCTTCATACCTAAAGAGAAACAAGTGATCTTACAACCAATACAATGGCACTTGCATACTGAACTGATATCTTAGCAAAATTTAGTGAAATTTTACAAATAGGTAAACACGTCCACAAGTTCAGTCTATAAACAATTACATAAACAGTTGATCGTTTAACGCAAACATACGTACACCATATTGTTTAGAGAGACTATCCTGTGCAGCTTAACATAGTACTGAACTTCAAAGTCAATATGTTGACGCATATACTGCCCAAGACATATTTGTGATTCAAACTAAACTTATTACATGAATGCATTGAAAAATCCTCCTCAGATTAAGATAGTATTAAACTTCTGGTATTGTCCAATATAAGCAAGACATTTTCGCAAGGAACTCCAATCAATTAAGATAACGTTTAAGCTTACAATGAAAAGATCTTCAAGTAAGATAAATAACAAAAACAAAGACCAATAAGAAAAAAGTATTACCTTCCGTCAATGAGAGCATCTTTGAGCCAGGTTCAAACTCTTCAGCCCAAGCAGCAACAGAGTTGGTTTCCCGCAGAGCCCTCAAATTATGAGTTGCAGACCCGGAACCAATAATAAGAACACCTTCCTCCTTCAAAGGGGCCAAAGCCTTCCCCATATTATAATGATGATATGCATCCTTATGTGTCTGAACAGAGAGCTGACACACAGGAATATCAGCTTCAGGGTACATGAGCATGAGCGGAACCCATGCACCATGGTCTAGTCCCCTCTTCTTGTCCACATTAACTTTTCCAAATCCAGATCCTTCGAGAAGCTCCTGAACCCTCCTAGCCAATTCTGGAGCCCCTGGAGCCGGATAATCTAGTATTATAAAATCGCCCAAACAAACAGAATCATATTTACATTAGCAAAGCAAAATGACAGTAATTAGGTACCAAAATTTTCACAAAAGTTTCCAAAATTGGGCTATTTACGTGCATGGGTCCACTATTTTTAACAAAGTTTACGTAAACAATTGGATAGCCCAAGTGGTTAATACTTATGTCTCCGATTTGGGGCAGGGAGGGCCCTACTCCTATAAGTGGCATAATCATCATTAGAATATGATATAAGATTCTGTTAAGTCAGTCTCTTAAATTTTAAAAAAAATACTTAATTTAATATAGTATTAGAGTTCTAGTTAAACTCCTTTGCCCGACCAATTGGTCCTGGTCCTGGTATCTCACAATCGTATGTCACAACAAATTATGTTACACCATTGGATCAACTAATGGATGGCTGAGATTAACAGTACCTGATACATGGCTTTGGGAAAGTCATAAAAGTCATAAATGGATCGTTAGGACCAGAAATGACATTATGGCCGTTTGGGTTCCTTATACTCAAAATATGTTACTTATTTCATATATATTTTTTATATATTTTCATATATTTTTTTAAGATAAATATTTATTTTAAAATTTTAAAACCAAATATTATTTTTAAAATAAAAAATAAGTTACTTATTTTCAGAAAAAGTACATACATACCTATTTTTTTCGGAAATAAGGGGTTATTTCTAGAAAAAAAACTATTGCCAAACAGGGCCATTAACGGTAGGATTATTTGTTTCCCAATGAGCAGAAATGACGAGAATACAAGTAGGTCTGTGAGGCAAACCTTTTTGTGTAAATATGATATGTTATATAGTTTAAAAGATGGAACTAGGGTTTTAAAGAGAGAAAGATGAGAGACAGAAATAGAGTTTAGAGAAAAGAACTTTTAGAGAATGTATTAAAATCATAATATCCTTCTCCGCTTGGCGATTACATATATATATATATTGAAATGCCAGCTAGNTTGATATGATATATAGTTTAAAAGATGGAACTAGGGTTTTAAAGAGAGAAAGATGAGAGACAGAAATAGAGTTTAGAGAAAAGAACTTTTAGAGAATGTATTAAAATCATAATATCCTTCTCCGCTTGGCGATTACATATATATATATATTGAAATGCCAGCTAGATGCCAGCTCAAGTCCTACTCAGCATCGATGTGGATAAATCCATATCATACCATCCCCCTTAAAAAAAAAATGTCCTAGATCTTTACTGCATGTGTTCCTGCACAAAATCTGGGAATTTAGCTACAAAGGTCTCAGCAAGTTCCCAAGAATTCTCGTAGTTGATGAAATAATAGATGAACTTGCCGGGTCTGCAATTTTCAGTAAGCTAGACTTAAGAGCAGGGTATCATCAGTTGAGGATGCAANTAAAACTGTGAAGAATAAGTATCCCATACCTGTAGTTGATGAATTAATAGATGAACTTGCCGGGTCTGCAATTTTCAGTAAGCTAGACTTAAGAGCAGGGTATCATCAGTTGAGGATGCAAGATCAGGATGTATACAAGACTGCCTTCAAGACCCATACTGGACATTATGAATTTCTGGTCATGCCTTTCGGGTTGACAAACGCACCTGCTTCTTTTCAGAATTGGATGAATTGTGTGTTTAAACCACTTCTTAGGAAGTGTGTTTTGGTTTTTTTTGATGATATACTCATTTACAGTAAAAATGTTGACGATCATTTGACGCATTTGGAATCGGTCTTTGAATTAATGAAAGTAAATGGTATGTATGCTAAGGAAAGCAAATGTATTTTTGGGACCCATAAAGTGGAATATTTGGGTCATTTTATATCAAACAAAGGGGTGGAGACTGATCCAAATAAGGTGGCCGCTATAAGTAGTTGGTCAGTTCCTGCATCAGTGAAAGAGTTAAGGAGTTTCTTGGGGTTGGTCGGATATTACAGAAAATTTGTGCATAAGTATGCTATTATTAGTAAGCCCTTAACGGATCAATTAAAACAAGGGGCTTTCAACTGGAATGAGCAGTCTCAAGCAGCCTTTGAAGCATTGAAGAAAGCGCTAATTACTGCACCAGTACTTGCTGTACCGGATTTCTCAAAGGAGTTTATAGTAGAAACGGATGCTTCGAAAGATGGTATTGGGGCAGTTTTGATGCAAAATAAGCATCCTTTGGCATTTATCAGTAAGTCTCTTGGTCCAAAATGGCAGAAATTGTCCGTATATGAAAATGAGTTATTAGCTTTAGTGTTTGCCGTACAAAAGTGGGAGCAGTATCTACTTGGTGCTCACTTCATTGTAAGAACTGATCAAAAGAGTTTAAAATGGCTACTTCAACAGAAATTATCCACCCCCTTTCAACAATTTTGGCTCTCCAAATTAATGGGATTTGATTATGAAATTCAGTATAAGAAGGGTGTTGAAAATGTAGTGGCTGATGCTCTTTCCAGAGTTAATTCTACAGATATATTGTGTATAGCTATTTCATGGACTTCTTCTGAGTTGCCAGATCTCATTAAAAACAGTTATTTGTTAGATCCGAACCTTGTAGAAGTTTTAAAAAAACTGCAAGCTCGAGAAGTAGTGCCAAATTGCAGATTGCAACAAGGGATTATAATGAGGAAGGGAAAGGTTCTCGTTGGACCTGATTCCAACTTGAGGGTTAAAATTATTAACTGGCATCACTCTTCTCCTGAAAGTGGACACTCAGGAAGGCATATTACACTTAAAAGGGTTAAAGCTATTTTCAAGTGGAAGGGATTAGCTAAACAGGTGAAGCAATTTGTGAGTCACTGTAAAGTTTGTCAAGTTTCAAAGCATGAAAATGTAGCTTCTCCTGGGTTACTTCAGCCCCTGCCTATACCGGAAGAGGTATGGATTGATATATCTATGGATTTTATTTCCGGATTGCCAAGCTCTAAAGGAAAAGATGTGATTTTAGTAGTGGTAGACAGGCTCAGTAAGTATGCACATTTTATACCTTTATCTCATCCATTTTCTGCACTTCAAGTAGCTCAGAGTTATATGGATAATGTTTTCAAGTTGCATGGGTGGCCTAGGAGCATAGTATGTGATAGGGATCCGTTATTCCTTAGTCAATTTTGGAAGGGTTTGTTTCTAGTTCATGGGACTGAATTTAAAATGTCAACTGCTTACCACTCCCAGACCGATGGGCAATCGGAGGTTGTAAATAGGTGTTTGGAAACTTACTTAAGGTGTATGTGTAGTGAGCACCCGAAAGATTGGAGTTCTTGGTTGTCAGCTGCTGAATGGTGGTACAATACTCATTTCCACACTGCCACACAAATGACTCCTTATGAGGTGGTTTATAATCAACCCCCGCCATTACATTTACCATATTTGCCTGGAGAGTCTGTGAATGAGCTGCTGGACAGATCTTTGCAAAAAAGAGAAGAAATGTTGAATAGACTCAAATTTCATTTGTCTCGTGCACAGAACAGAATGAAATAAAATGTTGATAAACACAGGACTGAGAGGGCGTTTAAGATTGGAGATTATGTCTGGTTAAAGTTGCACGCTTATAGGCAGCAATCTGTTATTCGCAGGACAAATCAGAAATTAGCGCCCAAGTATTTTGGTCCTTTTGAGGTCATATCTATCATTGGTAACGCTGCGTACAAGTTGAAATTACCCCCTGGCTCACAAATTCATGATACATTTCATGTGTCACAATTAAAAGCGGTGGTAGGAGAGTTACCGGTAACTTTTTATTGGCCTGAACAGCTTTCGGTTCAACAGCATCACAGGGAGCCTCATGCTATTTTGGACAAAAGGATGGTAAAGTTTCAAAATAAGGTGCAAGTTCAGTACTTGATTGCCTGGAAGGATGCTGATGAATCTGAGAATTCTTGGGAACTTGCTGAGTAATTTCTTCCACCTTGCACCCCAACTTCAATGCTAGTGACGAATCAAGAAAATCATGAGTACTCCCAGAGTCGATCATAATATGTATGGCTTGTCCCGCTACCCTTCCCTTGACTCTCATAGTATGGAAATTTTGATGACCAGTTAGTGCATTAACTGAAATACATGGGCTCTTATCCATTTCTTCTTCATCTGTACCACTATCTTCATCTCCTCTATCACCTCTTGCGATCTCCACTGTGAACAACTGATTCTCCTTAAACTGACACTTATGTCCTTTTGAATAAACTTGATCACAATAATAGCACAGACCTTTGGCTATTTTTTCAGCCCTCACATCTGCTGGAATATGCTTAAAGGATTTAACAGGATGTGAGTGGAGCCTTTGAACTACGGAATTTGTCAATTTAGTGGCCGGAGTAGGCAATAGTGGTGGTTTAAGATTGGCTAAAGCTGGTATATAGGATACTGATTTCTGTTCAGCATTACCCTGTACTTTATTAGCCTTCATATTAGCAAAATTTAAAGCTTCCTCTTGTAACCTTGCAAATTCTACCGCTGCAGCCATAGATTGAGGCTTAAAAGCTCTAACAAAAGGCTTAACTGCAGGTTTAAGGCCACCAATAAAGCTCTCCAGAATGTAAGTATCAGGTAAAATTGAATTATTTTGAATCATTATAGATCTAAGATGCTCAAATTCATCTATATAGGCTTCCAAAGAATCATTCTGTTGCAGTTTGTTAAATTGTTCCACAACATTACATCCAGTTTCATCCTTAAATCTAGCAGTTACATCAATCACAAAATCACTCCAATCCACATTTTTTCGTATTGTTAAGTAACTTGAAATCCAATGCTCCGCTTTATCAATCATGTTAAGCGATGCAATATCTACTTTCTGATCTTCAGGAATTTTACACAGAGTAAAATACTTAGAACACTTTTTAATCCATAACCTAGGGTTTGTTCCGTCAAACTTTGGAAAATCAATCTTCGGTACATAACCTAGAGTAGATTTAGTGTTAGTAACAATACCTCCTCCTGAATTACCAGCCACTGGAGATCCATGAGAATTCATACTTGCATCTATCTGTGTTGAATCTCGTTGCGCATTCGTAGAGACCTTCAATTCTCTCAACATCTTCATTAATTCCTCAAATTTTCTATTATTTTCATCACTTTGTTGCTCCATCCGCTTCTCTAGATTCTTGATTTGATCCTCCATATTTATTTTTGTTTGCCTCGTAGTCGGAGCCAGAACTGATAGATAAGAGCGTGAATCAATGGTGATTATATGTATATATGGATGTATCGAGATATACGGACTCGGATTACGGTGAGAGTGATGAAAAATGAAGAAGAAGATTAATGGCGGATCGATGCTCTGATACCATTGATATGTTATATAGTTTAAAAGATGGAACTAGGGTTTTAAAGAGAGAAAGATGAGAGACAGAAATAGAGTTTAGAGAAAAGTACTTTTAGAGAATGTATTAAAATCATAATATCCTTCTCCGCTTGGCGATTACATATATATATATATTGAAATGCCAGCTAGATGCCAGCTCAAGTCCTACTCAGCATCGATGTGGATAAATCCATATCAAAATAATTTCAAGAAAGGCCTGGCTGCTAAGCTATCATCTATAGGTGATCCATGAGATATATACAGTGTCTCCTTAACTCCTCCTGTTGAACCCATTTTCTTCTTCTTCTCAATCTACTCTTTTTCTTGAATCAGTCTCACAAATTATATGAATATATATATACACAGGAAAGTTGGTTGGTATATGCTTCACAAAAAAAAAAGGTTGGTTGGTGATGCAGGCGCATTATGGCTGATCTATTTGATCTCATGGGAATCTATTGTGAAGCCAAAATTTACTTAATATAATTATCTAATAATAACCCCAAGAAAAAAAATTGTTGGTATATTTAATTTTGAATTTTATAATTTAGATATATTTTATTTAATTTGGATATTAATAATTAATTAAAATTTGTTAGTATAGATGGGTTTTTTTTTAAAATTTTGAGTATTTGATTAATATTTTAAAATATACTTCAAAACTTGATAATATTTAATTAAGATTGGATATAATTTTTAAAGTGAACTTTTTTACATAAATTAATTAATCTTTAATAAAATTTTACGAATTTCCGAAATTTATGAGATTTTAATTAAAAAAATTGAAATTTTACTTGAATTAGCAAGATTCCCCATCAAAGATTACGTATCAATCAGCTTTGCTAAAAAATTATTATTAGTCGATTAAAATTATTTAAAATTGGATTGAATATGCATCTAAATTCAATCATGAAATTTTGAAAAATTAATAAAAGAAATTCTTAAATGAGCAAGATTCTAATATAACATTCCAAATTTTACATGTGATACATCAATTTTATTCAAAAATTCTTATTAATCAATTAAAAAATTTTACAATCTAAATAAAATATACCTTTGAATCTCTTATAAATTATCTTAAAATCGATGAAAAAATTTAAATAGCACAAAAGAATATATTATCTTCTTTTTAAATCAGAAAATATATTATTTTAACATGCGGAGGCAGCAAGTTAGACGCGTATTGTGTGTATCTATTTGTATGCGTCATTGCGTGTGTGTCTTTTTGGGTTTTTTTCCTAGTTTATTCATTGCCAGCCAACAGTTTTTTGTGTATTATTAGTATTAAATTAAACGATATGGATTCGACAAGTAGTTTCCACATGTTTAATTACATTTAAATACCATCATCAAATTTTATATTTTAATTAATGATAGCGGGTCATTACAACCTATTATTGGTAATCATCTATTTGTGTTATAATTTTACATTTAAATACCATCATGACTTGGTACATGAATTCACAAAAATTTTACGAATTAAACATATTCACGCGATTGTCATGATCCTTAATTTATATATACTAATTTATAATGTGTAAAGCACGAAGACTATAAATAAATTGTATGTAAAGGTAAACTTTGCATTAGTTTTTGTCAATTATAGATTAACTTTCAAGATCAAAGATCATAGTTACCACAAACTACAACATGTTTGATTAAACAGAGTAGGAGAGGACTCTTGTTTCAGTTAAATTGTAAAACTTGTCGACTTATTGCAGTTTCTGTTTGAACAAATATCAAAATACTGAGCGAAAGGTAAGCAAACAGAGTAGGGTAGGACTTTACACGTTTGTATAAAACTATGCAGGTATGTCTGATTCGATTTTCATACATTGAACATATAGCAAACCACTGCACACATTGGTCTGCAGATTCTTGATGCACACTAGAATCGGTTACATAAAATTTACTTCATTTTGAAGTAAATTTGTAGGAGGCATATGAAAGGGCACCAAGACTCCAGCTGTGGTGGATAAGTTCCGCCTTTGAACTTTCACCAGAAGCACCTATAGCTACGTGTAACGGATAGAAGTGGTCAGGGTGTGGTTGTGCTAGTTTTGCATGTGGTGCCTTCTCCAAATAATTGTTTACATCTTCATACCTAAAAAGAAACAAGGGATCTTACAACCAATACAATGGCACTTACATACTAAACTGATATCTTAGCAAAATTTAGTGAAATTTTACAAATAGGTAAACATGTGCGCAAATTCAGCTTATAGCCAATTACATAAACAGTTGATGGTGCAAAACAAACTTAGGTGCAACATGTTGTTGATAGACTATCCGATGCAGCTTAACATACTTCAAAGTTAATCTATTACGCATATACTGCACTAGATATATTCGTGAAGCAAACTACCCAACTTATAACATATAAACCCATTGTGAAATCCTACTCAGCTTAAGATAGTATTAAACTTTTGGGTTTGTCTCATATATGCAAGACATATTCATGAAGCAAGGAATACCAATCAATTAAGAGTACCTTGAAGTTCACAGCAAAAAGAAACCATCAAGGTATGAAAAATAACAAAAATCGAAGACCAAGAAGAAAAACGTATTACCTTCCATCAATGAGAGCATGTTTGAGCCAGGTATCGAACTCCTGAGCCCAAGCAGCAACAGAGTTGGTTTTTGTTGGTGCCCGTTGCAGAGCACTAAGATTATGAGTTGCAGATCCAGACCCAATAATAAGAACGCCTTCCTCCTTCAAAGGGGCCAAAGCTTTCCCCATATTATAATGATGATACGCATCCTTGTGTGTCTGAACGGAGAGCTGACACACTGGAATATCAGCTTCAGGGTACATGAGCATGAGCGGAACCCATGCACCATGGTCTAGACCCCTCTTCTTGTCCACATTAACCTTTCCAAATCCAGATCCTTCGAGAAGCTCCTGAACCCTCCTAGCCAATTTTGGAGCCCCCGGAGCCGGGTACTTAATCTAGCATTACAAAATTCACCCAAACAAAACCAAACATATTCATTTTAGCAAAGTCGAATACCACAGCCCAAATCAAATACAACCATTACATATTTACATCCCACTCATAAGTCATGAGTACTGTACGGAGAGGGTGAGATGCACACAGACCTCTCGTACTCCTAAAATTAGCATAACAATGCTTCAAAAGCGGGTCAACTCTTGCTATAATTGGTGCTACAGAATATATTATATATATAAACAATATTATAACAACCCAATGCATATCAGACTCAACAACATCGATGTGAGATGTTACAAACACGATACCAGATTTACGAAACGATCAATCCAATAAGTAAGATAAGTGAGTACCTGATACATGGATCTAGGAAAGCCATAGAAGTCATAAATGGTATCATTAGGACCAGAAATGACATTAACAGTAGGATTATCAGTTTCCCAATGAGCAGAAATGATGAGAATACAAGTAGGTCTCTGAGGCAACACTTTTTGTGTAAATGATTTCAAGAAATGCCTAGCAGGCAAGCTATCATCTATTGACAAAGTTGGTGATCCATGAGATATATACAGTGTCTCCTTAAATCCTACTGTTGAACTCATTTTATTTTTCTCTCTTTTCTTGATTTACAATCTACTCTTTTTCCTTGAATTAATCTCAAACTCAAAGCTTATATGGATATGAATACGTGTGGGTGTATATATACAGAGGAAAATTTACTGATTAAGATGAAGTGTCATGGCTGATCTCATTCTTACCTACCCTTCAGAGTTCAGACTTTTATATACTGTTGTATTTATAGTATAGGTAATGAATATACGTAAATGCATACGATTAGAGCAAAGTTTGCTGTTATCATCGGAGCATATGCATGAATGGTAAAACTTAGTTAATTCATTAAATATTGACGGATCGGCGTAGTTTAGTAATGCGTTTGTCAATAAAAAATGAAATCAAACATTGAGTAAAATTTGTTGTTTTCTTATACTCTCCAACCCTCATAAACTATTAACTAATAAAATTTATTGAAAATTTGTAAAATTTTCTATCATTCTAATCCAACACAATCTTTGTCTATAATTTTAGCTAATTTTATCATATTAGTTATGTATATTAAAATTTTGATATTTATAGCAAAATTTTATATTATTTATTACCATACTAAAATAAAATATTTTATTTATAACATTTTAAAATAATAATAAAATATAACAAATCATTATAACCAATTTCATTGAAACACAATTTAATTCATACACGAAGTGGGGGAGAATTTATTTTTTTTCACAAATAAATGGGCATGCTGGGTCATACTTCATA
This sequence comes from Oenanthe javanica, assembly GCA_008931105.1. NCBI lineage: Eukaryota > Viridiplantae > Streptophyta > Magnoliopsida > Apiales > Apiaceae > Oenanthe > Oenanthe javanica. The sequence continues at coordinate 7,900 of QRFB01018472.1, read as the reverse complement.
ACAAATTTTAGTCAATTATTCATTTATATCAATATGACCAACTAATATAACCAACCAATTTAGCCAATTTATTAGAGATGTTCTCAGTCTCATAATTTTAGCATTTTTAAAAAGTTAAATCGATCAATTTTGATTAATATATTTAATATATTATAGAAAAATATTTAAAAAAAATGATTAATTTATTTATATAAACATTTTATAAATTAGAAAAATTATAAATATATAGTTTTTAATAAGGAAAATTACTAATAGTATCACCCTACATTTGACTTTTCTAAATAGTACCAATGATTGTTTTGAACTTCCAAGTAGTAATACTAAACTATTGACTTGATCCGCGTGATAACACTCCGTTAGTTGAATGTTAATCAAACGATACTCTTGATAAATTTAAGACATGTTTAGCTGTTTGCTAACATTTTATAATTTTTTTCAAAAAAAATTCAATATTAAATATGATATACAATACAGTATTATACTATATCTACACGTTTTATTATTATTTAAAATCTTCATGTTTAAAATTATTAAAAATTAAACATAACTTCTGTATTTAGTAATTTATTAGCAAAACCTAACAGTAATTATCGAGAATTAGTGTTTGTTTGGTTGCATATAGGAATTAATTTCCTAGAGGAATTATCATTTCCTTGCTTTTCAAAATTAATAGAAAGTGTAGAAAATTGTTTGGTTACTCATATAGAATTTAAATACATAGAAAGTACAAATAACCATGAGGGTGGGTAAGCAATTTTTCATATTTTATGGGTATTCAATCTTTTTTTAAAGTTGCATTTCCTTAATTTTGTGCAACAAATCATACTTTTTTATACCACTGGCATCATCGTGGAACAATTAGAGGGGTAGCATCTTAATTTTCAATTTTAGATCATATTTAAAGTTCTTATATCATGAAACTAATGAAATATAAAAATAAATATATATACATATTATTTGTTCAAATAATCATAATTTATATATATATGAATAATTAATATTTAAATAAATTATAATCAAAAAGAAAATATAGGGATTACTGAGTTACTGGGTTATTATATAGAAACTAGATAAATATTAATTGATTTTAATCTTATTATTTTAAAGATTTTAATCAATATTAAAATTAGTCGATTCATGAAAATTATATATAGGGAAATTCTTAATGTACCACTATAGAATTGGTTTTTTCAAGTGGTACCACTGATTATAACGTTTGACTAACAGATAGTTAACGGAGTGCTACAACATGGATGAAGTCAATAGTTCAATGTTACCACTTGGAAGTTCAAAACAATCATTGGTACCATTTGGAAAAGCCAAATGTACAGTGATACTATTAGGAATTTCTCTTTTAATAATAATTAGTACTCCTTCTGTCCCGGTTTTCTTTGCCTCATTTACTTTTTTGTTTGTCCCAAAAATGTTGTACACATTCACTAAATATGGTAAATTAAGAGTTAGTTTTGTTAAGTTCTATGAAAAATAATACACAATTTTAGTAAGTTTTAGTTTATTTAATGTAATTGAATAAAATGTGGAATTTTATCAATGGATAAGTAAAATGGGACGGAGGATCTTGTTTTTAAATCCGTAGGTTGATTTAAGAACAAATAAGAATGGTCGTTGATTTTTAGCAGGGCTGTAATTCAAGCCGAGCCGAGCTGAGTTCGAGCCGATAACAATCGAATCCGAGCTTTTTCTTATCGACATGAACCGAGCCTAAAAATAATCGAGCCTGAAATGTTTGTTCGAGTTTGACTTATTTATTATACGAGTCGAGTTAGAGCCGTTCAGAGTTTTTGAGTTTAACGAGTTTTTTAACGAGTTATCGAGTTTCTCGAGCTTATCGAGTTTTCGAGTTATTATCAAGATTATCGAGTTTTAGCTTAATATTCATAAAAATTATCCAATTACGTTTTTAACTTTAATCTATAAATATTTCTCCTTCTATTAAAAATGATAAATAAAATTTTAAAATAATACACTTATATTATGTGAAATAACATATATGTAAATATAATTTGGTTGTATTTGTGACTTAATGTCAATAATATTTTGATAGTTAACTTTCAAATAATCTAAATAATTTTTTGAACTCGTATTATCGTTTGTTCATACAGTCATACTTAATATCACTTAATTTTTTAAGTTGTATATCTTAAATATATAATAACAAATAAATAAATAATGATAATAATAATAATATGAGAATCTTATTTTTTTGTTTGGGAAAGAATCCAAAAAAAATATACACAATAAGTACCAAATCATTAATAATTATAAAAAAATTAGTTTTAATTTAATTTAATTATGACAAAATACGAATTATAGCCCTAATTTTTAGAATAAAACTTGTGCATATAAGACTAAGACTTCTATTTAGTTCTATTAATTTTCTCGGTGTGTTCCAATTTTTAATTTTTTTTACTAATATTGACTGTTTTTTTTACCAATTTTTAGATTGATTTCTGAGCAATTATTCCGATATTTGACTAATTAAACTGTTATGATATCTTATATATTATATAAAGTAGATAATGAAAAAGAGAAAGAACTCNTAATTAAACTGTTATGATATCTTATATATTATATAAAGTAGATAGTGAAAAAGAGAAAGAACTTCATTTCTATATTGATGTGTCAAGATAATTACATATGCAAGGCTTTATATAGACCTTGTAAACATAAGTTACAACTAAAATGAAATGCCAAAGGACTAGAGACTCAAAGGTTGGGAGATCCTCCAAAGGTTGACATAATCAATGGGAAATACAAGAAGCCATCCAATTATATAGCACTCCCCTTGGATGACTTATGCAAACATCATGCCTCGTTAAAAACTTAGTAGGAAAAATCATAATGAAGGAAAAAGAATACATGTGTTATACATATAACAAAACAAAGAGTATATCACATCTCCCCCTCATTTCAATATGACTATGAATATAACATATCTTGAAATTTGCGCAATCGAATCTTGTGCACCAATTTCTCAAAAGAAGATGTAGGAAGTACTTTTGTGAACAAATCTGTTGGGTTTTCACATGAGCGAATCTGACATACATCTATTTCTGCCATTTGTTGAAGTTCATGGGTGAAGAAAAATTTTGGATCAATGTGTTTCGTTCGATCTTCTTTAATGTAGCCTTCCCTAGTCTAAGTGATACAAACTTCATTGTCTTCATATAGGATAGTGGGAATTTCTTTGTTGAGTGAAAGACCACATGAATCTCGAATATGATGGACCAGAGATCTTAGCTATACACATTCTCGACTAGCTTCATGAAGAGCTAATACTTCAGCATGGTTTGTTGAGGTTACTGCAAGGGTTTGCTTTGTAGATCGCTAAGATATTGCAGTATTACTATATGTGAATATGTAACATGTTTGTGATCTTCATTTATGGGGATCAGATCGATATTCAGCGTCAGCATATCCAATTAATTCGGCTTTTGAATCTTTAGCATAAAACAAACCCATATCCATTGTACCTCGAATATATCTAAAAATTTGTTTCACACATGTCCAATGTCTTCGAGTTGGAACAAAACTATGTCTTGCCAATAAATTGACTATAAATGCAATATCAGGGCGTGTACAATTGGCAAGATACATTAGTGCACCAATAGCACTAAGATATGTAACTTCGAGATCGAGAAGTTCTTCTCCCTTTTCTCTAGTGCGGAATGGATCCTTCTTCTTTTCAAGAGAACGAACAACCATTGGTGTACTCACAGGGTATGATTTATCCATGATAAAACGCTTAAGGATCTTTTCAATATATATTGACTGGTGAACAAAGATACTATTTGATAAATTTTCAACTTGAAGACCAAGACAATGCTTTGTTTTTTCAAAGTCTTTCATTTCAAATTCTTTATTCAAGTATACAATCGTCTCGTCAAGTTCATCATGTATCCCATTGATATTCAAATCATCAACATAAACTGCAATGATAGCAAATCTCGTTTTTATCCCTTTAATAAAGATGCATGGACAAATGACATTGTTAACATATCCTTATTTTAAAAGGTACTCACTGAGACGATTATACCACATCCGTCCTGACTGTTTTAACCTGTACAAAGATCTCCGTAGTTTAATTGAGTACACCTCTCGGGGTCTAAAACTACATGCTTCAGGCATTTTTAACCCATCAAGGATTTTCATGTAAATGTCATTATCAAATGACTCGTATAAATAGGCAGTCACAACATCCATTAAATTCATTCGAAGCCCTTCTATAATTGATAGGCTAAGTAAAAATCTGAATGGTGTTGCATCCATGACTGGTGAATAAGTCTCTTCATAATCAATTCCCGGTCTTTGTGAGAAATCTTGGGCAACAAGGCATGCTTTGTATCTTAAAACTTTATTTTTCTCATTTCGTTTATGCACAAATACCAATCTATAACCAAGAGGTTTCATAACTGCAGATGTTTGGACAATAGGTCCAAAAACTTGACATTTTTCAAGTATCTTCAATTCTGCCTCAATAGCTTCTTTCCATTTCGGTCAATCATTTCTTATTTTACCTTCATAGATCGAGCTAGGTTCATGATCCTCGATTTCTTAACAAATGTCAAGAGCAGCCGCATATGCAAATATTTCATCCATGACAATTTCTTTTTTGTTCTACCTTTTTCCTGATATGACAAAATTTATTGAGATCTCTTCATTGTCAACAATTTCAAGTGTTTGATCATCTTTTGAAGACGTCTCTTCATTGATCAAAACTATTTATGTAGGAATGATGTCATTTGATGTACCAATTTCCTTATCAAGTTTCCTTATTTTTCTCGGATTTTTATCCTTGGATCCAACCGGTCTTCCACGCTTCTGGCGTGATTTAGACACATTTGTTAGCATGACTTTATTTTTTTCATCAGGAATTTGAATCTTACAAGGAACATTAACCGCTGGTATATGTGACTTTGTCACCGTTTTGACATCAGTAAATGAATCGGGCAATGTATTTGCAACCCNTAAATGAATCAAGCAATGTATTTGCAACTTCTTGTAGGTGGATAATCTTTTAAACTTCAAGTTCACATTGATTTGTGTGAGGATCATAATGAGACAGAGATGCTGCATTCCACAAAATTTCTTGTCTTTCTTTATCAAATTTTGACTTCTATCCCCCTAATGCAGGAAAAACTATCTCATCAAATTGGCAGCCGGCAAATCTTGCTTTGAATAAATCACAAGTCGTGGTGAAAGGCATATGTTTAGAAGCCTATTTGTTTAGAGAGATGGCAACTCAACTCAAACATAGATAATTTGTAAGTAAATATATTATCTGTCACAGGAATCTTCAGCATGTATTATCTGACAAGAAAAAGAAGATCAAAGTCAATCTACAGACCTGAAGCAGTACTACATTGAAAGAAG
>QRFB01018471.1:2804-20318 GCA_008931105.1 Oenanthe javanica | reverse complement strand
CATTTGAAAAAGCCAAATGTACGGTGGTACTATTAGGATTTTTTTTTTAATTAATTGTAATTTTATAACGTTTGACTAACAGTCAGCTAACGGAGTGTNTGGTATCATTTGAAAAAGCCAAATGTACGGTGGTACTATTAGGATTTTTTTTTTAATTAATTGTAATTTTATAACGTTTGACTAACAGTCAGCTAACGGAGTGTTATAATATGGATGAAGTCAAAAGTACCGTGTCACTACTTGGAAGTCTAAAATAATGATTGGTGTCATTTGAAAAAGCCAATAGTACAATGGTACTATTAGGAATTTCCCAAAATTCAATAATGAAAATTTGACAAAAAAATTGTTAGGAGACAAGTGTGCCCCTTACTATACGTCTATACCCGCTCCTTCTCACACATGCTAGAGATCATGTACCAGTTTATATATTCCCAACTTAGTATACTTGAACCTACATTCTGTGCGGAACTTTATCGAGCATCTCTACTTCAGTACTGCAAAGAGGTACCAAAAATCACCATATATAAGCTAACAAAATGTGGGCAAAAAATTGAGATTTTTACAGGCCTCGCTGACATCGTATAGACCTAGTGAACATGTACGTAAGATGAACATTAAAAATTTGCAAATGCAAGAATATAAATATAGTGACCGAGTGGGAGAGAAGATTAAAGTAGGACAATGCAGTTCAAATTAGTGACCCTGGTTTCGAATTTTTTAAATTGATGATTGAGGTTTGTATTAAGTTTGAGAAACGGGATTCTAGTTTGATCAAAAATAATTATCACTAAATATGTATTGAATTTAAGAAAATTTTAAAAACCATAAATAAAATTTAAGTATTAATTGATTGTCAGGATTCAGACTCATATATTTTATATCAAATTTGAAGAAAGTAGTGTTAATTCAAGAATATTCTAAATATAAAAATTTATAATTTAACAATTTTTTGGTGGGAAAAGATACGGTAATAAATTAGAGTTATTAACAAAAAAAGGTATTAAATTTATCAATATTTTGCAAAATAATCATTCAACTATGTTTTATCATATAATAAACAAAAAAAACTCTAATTATAAAGCAATTTTATAATTTAACTATAGTTAAGAAAATTGAAGTGGCACTTCTACTTAAATCCTTCATATAAATAAATTAAAAGAATAATCCAGCTTATGACACACTCATTTAATATAAACTTGTTAGCTAAAATAGATAATATACTTGTCATTTTTTCTAAAATATTAACCATTCAGCCAAATTTTCCATGGAAAAATCCAATAAACTCTTTAAAAAATGCAAACAAGTCAGAAAAACTAATTATAATTAAAGAGGAAATGATGGGGTAGGCCCATCTAAATATTACATGACTGTATAAATTTATAGTTATTATTATATTAATCATCAAATTTCCACTCTTTTTTACATTTTTACCTAATATTCTAAATTTATAGTACTCGAATCGATAAACTATGAATTTTTATGACAAACAATATGTTCCAATTTTTAAATATATCATACTCTATTCTTTTGTGAATTAAATATTAATTATCCAATTAATTTAGTTTAATTAAACAAGTCCAAAATATTTATAAAAAAATATGTTTAATTAAACGGTGTAGGTGAATGTGGAACTCGAATTCGACTATTCGATATGTTTGCTAATAACCGGAACTCGACTTTTTGTTAACGAGTTTGAATAGAAAATAAATTTAATGAGCGTGACTCGAATAGATAAGAAAAACTTGAACTCAAGTTAACTAGATAATAAAGAAAAGAAGTTAAATTCGGTTTGTTAACGACTTTAATCTCTCTCCGTTTGTTTATAAATTGTTTTAACTTTTGACACACACTTGTATGTATTTTGACCTTATAGTAAATATTATTATTTTTGAATTTTTTTTAAAACTAAAAGCAACTTATAAAAAAAGGAAAGAGTATATAATTTAGATGAACGGTCCTACTAGTAAATATTATAATATTTTGAGTTATATTATTAATAATATACTCCCTCCGTCTCAATTCAAATGTATTGTTTGAATTTTTAAGATCAAATTGACTAAGTTTTAACTAAAAATTACATATATTATATAATTATAAAAAATTTAAAAAATTATATCATTAAAAAATATATTTAATCTATTTTAGATCATAATTTTTAATTTTTAAAAATTATAAAAAAATAATCTCTAAAATTTGGTCAAAATTTGGTCAAATTAACTGTAAAAGGTCAAACAAGCCATTTGGGACTGAGGAAGTAGTATATATACGCAGCATCCCTGTATAATCACCTAATATTAATGTAAAATATGGCGTCTCTTAATCGAATAAAAACCATAATATATATTAGGCAAATACATGTTGTTCTTAATTTAGACTAAAATAGAAGATCAAGAACCAAAGAATCCTGCTACCAAGAGTACTCCAAACATACATCATCAACATTCATAATTTGTTGAGCAGCTTCATTTTGGAACCACGATTCTTGAAACCCATGTGCTTGTTGTGGCATCGTTTGTTGATCATAGTCATTAACATTCTGCAAGTGAAGTCCATCAACATCACTAAACATGGCCGATGCCTGCACATGCTCATCAATAACCAAATGATTAATATTGTTATTGTTGTCGAAATCGATATTGTTGTGATCATATTGAAATTGATGAGGATGATGAATAAGCCACCATAACTGAGTTTTGAGGTACTTGACATAGAGAATAGCTTCTTCTAACATGGACACAGTGTCTAGTTTCGATCCACCAGGTACTAAGCTTCGCAAAATCTTGAACTTCTCACTGATTCTGTGCCTTCTTTCTCTCGCGGCCACACTTTGTGGATCCGTTGATAGCTTCGCCTCTTTGCTGCCACAACTTTGTTTCTTACCTTTTTTCTTGCTCTTTTTCTTCTCCAATGCTTGCATTGCATTATTGTTGTAGCTAGTGTTATTGTTACCATTTACAAAGTAGTAGTCCATTCTTATAATGACTATATATAGATTATATACTATGTAGATATAGATGTAAATATGGATATTTCTTGATTTGTGCCTATTTGTGGTTTTATTTAGTTCAAGAATGAAAAGATGAAAGACTTGGAGAAGAAAATCATGGAATGAAAGTGTGTATATATAGAATGAGCTAGAAGCAAGTGAAGAGAAAGTGCATAGCTAGACTACACAGAGTTTAGAGTAAATGATGAAAGAATATACAAGTACAGGCAATCTCTTGTGCAGGATACGAGTTTATATCTAACCTAGCTAGCTTGGTACGTATCTAGTACTAGTAGTGAGCAATTGAATCCCCTAGGAAAATTTTAAGTTTTTGCTTTTCATAGAGTTTTCTGAATCAACGCAGAAAATTTATTACATAACGTTCAATCAATCAACACTGTAAGTTGTCTATCTACATTTTTATGATTAATCAATTTAAAAAATGTATCATAATGGAGTATATATTTTTTAGTATCCATGTGAGCCCCTTAACCTAACCAATTCCATTATATTAAGAAGATATCCAAAAATAATTCTAATTTTTTTTCTCAATAACAATGTCATAATACATGACTTGTTTTGATTGGCGAGTGCATATGCATGAGTCTCATATTATTATTAAAAAAGTTACTAATTATAATTCAGTATTTTGGACAATTTTTGGGTAGCTAACATTTTTCTTATATTAATGGCTTGTTTTGGAATTTTGAATTAATTTGAAATTTTTAATTTAATGAGATGTTTGGACAATTGATATAAAAAGCTAGATTTTGATTTAATTAATTCAATGCCAATACATTTAAATGTAAACATAAATTTAATAATTTAAACCGATAACTCAATTAATTCAATTTAAAAATGAATTACATGTTCACAACTAAATCGTAGAAGTTTATACTTTCAATCTCATTTTTAATCAAGTTAAACCAACATAATTTAAGGTATCATTATCAAGAGGAGAACTTAACATCACACGGCAGAGAGGATGAATGTGAGGCTTAATGGCATGTATTAATGTTGCAGATTGATGAGACTCATTTTTGAAAAGTTTATTTTAGTAANATTACATAATTATGACGTCACACCGGTTGAACCACTGGTCAAACTGGTTGAACCAATCGAACCAGTAACCAGTAGGGCTTCCGGTTCGATGCCCGGTCCGGTTCTGAGAACACAGGATAGGACTATCACATATTGGAATCCGTGTATGAAGTTAATATTAAATCATCTAATGAGAAGGAACATTGGTGAAATTATTTGTTTTTGGACCAGGTAACCAAATCTTAACCATGAAGTGACTGCAACATTTAGGAACCCAGAAATCGATAAAGATAACGTTAAGTACAGTACTACTGTATATGGTTAAGAGTCTGCTGGCACGGAGACCTATTGAATGGTTAGAACTTAGAATGACATTAACTGCATTTACCTGCAGCTAATGTTACATTGGGGCAGTTTGGAGCACTTTCGTTTTAAGTTGTTTTTTTTTTTAAGACGATTAATAGATAATTTAAATTATATATTTTAAAAAATTTAGAAATTGTGAAGATTTTTCTCATCCACAAAAAATTATCATCTAATTAAATGGAAAATTATGCCGTAACTTAAATTACAATTATCATAAAAAAAAGATTTCTTCAAAAGTTTGGACAATACATGTAACATTTTGTATTTTTATTAATATATTTAGATATATTATTTAATATTAGGAATAATATTAGTGGGTTATTATTGATTTATTAGTTATATTTATTTTATTATTAGAATATTTTAGAATATATTATCAGCAATAAGAGAAAAAGAAAAAAATAGATAAAAAGAAAAGGAAAATGAGTTAGGATTTTGAAAAACAAGGGATACGTAAGTTTTGTAGGACCAGCCATGGAAGAAAGAAAAAGAGAAAGAGAGAGAAAAAAAGAGAGAAGAATTGGAGGAAAGACTTAAGAGAATGGGTTAAGGTATTGAACTAGGGTTCATGTAATCGGATCATCTAGATTTCTTGAGATTCATTCATATTCTTTGAGTTCTAAAGTACGAATATTTCTGCACTCTCTCTCTTCGTTATCGTATTGTTAATGTACTGATATCTTTTCTTTACTATTTGTCTTCGTATTCGTATCATTATTTGAAATTCTTATTGTTGCTTCGAAATCGTAAGTATATTGTATATTCATGTGTAGTTGTTTGTATCCATGCTGAAATCTTGTAAAAATCATATCTCATTCGTTATTCATTGGATTGTTATGATTTTATATTACCTGGAAAGTTATTTCAATTACCTACATCTTTCGTTGTTTGTATTTTCTGAAATTTTATCTATAAGCATGTTGAAATCTGCCGTTTGTGTAATATGATGTGTTAATTCATGTTTATATGTTGTAACTTTAAATATTCATAGTAAACTGAAATTGTATTCGATTTTTGTGAGGAATGTCATTCTGGAAAAGTTTTGTCGAGCTCTTCGTTCTTTGTTTGCATTCCGCTGTCAAATTCTATGATCTTGAGTTCTTAAATATCAAAATACTACTATGATCATAGCCTGATTTTGTTATGGAAGTTCGCATTTTTATTGTTTTCGAATTCGTTACTTCTCCATTTTTGACGAGTCTTATTATCCTGGAAAGGCCTCAGAATTCTCTACGAGTTTTGTGTTTTGTGCCTTTTCATTTGAATTCATATTAATAAATTTAATTGGCTTTCTTTAGAACTGGTCAAGTCTGATTGTATTTTATATAGTCTAATTTATATGATGTTTGGGTTGGTAATATTCGAGTAAATTATTTTCAATTAATTTGTGATATATGTATTATTATTAAACTTCTTTTCGAGTAAGTTTTATGTAACACTTACATAGGTTATTTGTGATTATATTTTGATTTGCGAGACATTGTAAGAATTCGTCATGAGTGGATTAATCTCGTGCTTTGGCACCTTCTATGCGGTGTATTTAAATAGTATGGGCGTNAGAGAAGAATTGGAGGAAAGACTTAAGAGAATGGGTTAAGGTATTGAACTAGGGTTCATGTAATCGGATCATCTAGATTTCTTGAGATTCATTCATATTCTTTGAGTTCTAAAGTACGAATATTTCTGCACTCTCTCTCTTCGTTATCGTATTGTTAATGTACTGATATCTTTTCTTTACTATTTGTCTTCGTATTCGTATCATTATTTGAAATTCTTATTGTTGCTTCGAAATCGTAAGTATATTGTATATTCATGTGTAGTTGTTTGTATCCATGCTGAAATCTTGTAAAAATCATATCTCATTCGTTATTCATTGGATTGTTATGATTTTATATTACCTGGAAAGTTATTTCAATTACCTACATCTTTCGTTGTTTGTATTTTCTGAAATTTTATCTATAAGCATGTTGAAATCTGCCGTTTGTGTAATATGATGTGTTAATTCATGTTTATATGTTGTAACTTTAAATATTCATAGTAAACTGAAATTGTATTCGATTTTTGTGAGGAATGTCATTCTGGAAAAGTTTTGTCGAGCTCTTCGTTCTTTGTTTGCATTCCGCTGTCAAATTCTATGATCTTGAGTTCTTAAATATCAAAATACTACTATGATCATAGCCTGATTTTGTTATGGAAGTTCGCATTTTTATTGTTTTCGAATTCGTTACTTCTCCATTTTTGACGAGTCTTATTATCCTGGAAAGGCCTCAGAATTCTCTACGAGTTTTGTGTTTTGTGCCTTTTCATTTGAATTCATATTAATAAATTTAATTGGCTTTCTTTAGAACTGGTCAAGTCTGATTGTATTTTATATAGTCTAATTTATATGATATTTGGGTTGGTAATATTCGAGTAAATTATTTTCAATTAATTTGTGATATATGTATTATTATTAAACTTCTTTTCGAGTAAGTTTTATGTAACACTTACATAGGTTATTTGTGATTATATTTTGATTTGCGAGACATTGTAAGAATTCGTCATGAGTGGATTAATCTCGTGCTTTGGCACCTTCTATGCGGTGTATTTAAATAGTATGGGCGTGTCGCCGGAGTTATGAGACACGTATAGTCGTGACTAATTTGTTTATGTTTGGTCATTTGAGTAGCATTGTGCTTAGTGTCTTGCAAGGCCCTGTAAGATTTTGGATAGCATTTGATTTGTTCTATGCAAGCCTCTGTAAGTTTTGATGACTACATATTCTGGAAAACCGAAATGTAGGACATCCTGTAAGTGTAAGATTATCTCCCATATCCGTAAGTAAGTTCACTTTTAATCTGTTTGATATTATTATCAGTAAGTGCTACGAATATGTGTAAGAGTAAAAATATTTATGATTAAAAAGTATGTATGTTGGAATCGTAAGATAAGTATCTGTCGTGTTTTTTTATTTGTTTATATTGCGAGTTAAGTATGATGAGTATCTTTTGTCTTTTTCGATTTATTTCATCATTTTTTATTCAGATATTTTATTTGTTCATATTGTCATCGTTCTAAATCTTGTACTCTTTGCATAATTTTATATCCTTTCGCTCACTACCGGTCTATGTTTCTTTGATTTCCCCCGGCAGATTAGGTGGACTACCTTTTCGAAAGAGTGCAAGTTGCTGACTTTGAGGAGTTGTAAAGTTTAAATTTAGATTTGAATTTAGATAAATGAGTTGTACTTTTATTTTTGAATTGTAAGTTGTTGGATATTGAGAAATTGTAACTTTTTATTGGATTTTTTAAAAGATTTTATTTAAGTGAATAATTCGGGATTTTAAAATACAACTTTCATAAACACCTTTAAATAATATGTTACATAAACACAAGTACGCATATATCAAAATTCTTCTTTCAAAATGAATTTAAAGAATAATAAAATAAATTAAAAAAGACAAATAAATCGATGAATGTAATATAAATATAAAATAAATATAGTATAAAATTGTAATATAAAATTCTCAAACAATGATTAAAAAAACTATCCGATATAAAATCATCATAAACACTGTATAACCACCGATAAAAACGTCATAAACAAAAAAGGTATTACAGAGGATGTGAAAATAGACCTGAGGATGTGAAACAGATTGAAAGATATGAAAACATAACTGGATATTTAAAAGGACTAAAGATTTCATAATAGTACAAAATAGCGGTTTTGATAGAATGATATTTTTTTATATAATTAATTATGATCTAAAATAAAACATTAATATAAAAAGGACGTATTTGGAACTAGGGTTTAGAGAAGTATAAGAGAAAAATATACGAGAGGAGGGAAGGGGGGACTATTTTAAATTGTTATTTGATGTGTTTATGTATATTTAAAAATTTTAATTTAAAATTAGTTTTAATTTTAAAAATTTAAATACGTCTAAGATAATTGTTTTCATTTTTTTTTGAGTGTTGGCCATATATGTCACAATTTGGGAAGAAAATGCCCCAAATGACACCCAAAAAAATGGCTCTAAATAGCACTCCAAAACGCTACATCGTGTAGTGTTTTGAAAAAAAAATCTCCCCAAAACGCTACTTTAAGTTGAGTTTTGAGCCAAGAACCTAAGATAAAGTAGTATTTTCCCCCGAAAAAAAATTAAAAAAATTAAAAACTTACACGAAGTAGCGTTTTTTCCTGGAATTTTTAAAAAAATAAAATAAAAAAAGTGCAAAACGTTACACGAAATAACGTTTTCACCCATTTTCCAGCACACCACGGTATGTAGCGTTTTGGAGTGCTACGACTTGTGCTATTTAAGGTATTTTCTCCCCAAATTGTGACATATAGGATCTTTTCTCANAAAATGGCTCTAAATAGCACTCCAAAACGCTACATCGTGTAGTGTTTTGAAAAAAAAATCTCCCCAAAACGCTACTTTAAGTTGAGTTTTGAGCCAAGAACCTAAGATAAAGTAGTATTTTCCCCCGAAAAAAAATTAAAAAAATTAAAAACTTACACGAAGTAGCGTTTTTTCCTGGAATTTTTAAAAAAATAAAATAAAAAAAGTGCAAAACGTTACACGAAATAACGTTTTCACCCATTTTCCAGCACGCCACGGTATGTAGCGCTTTGGAGTGCTACGACTTGTGCTATTTAAGGCATTTTCTCCCCAAATTGTGACATATAGGATCTTTTCTCATTTTTTTTACATCAAACTAATATAAATACACATATTTGAGACATTTTTAATTTATTTTTTATTTGTTATATATATTTGTACTTTATACTTGTATTTAATTTATTCAAGGTTGTGCCTGCTTAATTACCTGGTGTGGGAGCAAAAGCTCAAAATAAATTAACGTGTACCAATTTGCCTGACTTCAATGTTGTTAGACTAGCTAGGTTCTCTTCCTGTCTCTCCCGCAAAGCCAATTAATGACTATAAAAATATTTTACTGATTTAAAATTTCGTTATATCATGCTTTCACCTATAATCTATTAATCTTAATATAATAGTTAAAAAATATTTAGAAGGTTATTATATGATAATTTTATATCCATATTGTAAGTGTATATGAGTAATAAAAAAACAATCTAATTCAATATAAACTAATAAATTTAATAATACAATACTAAAACATATTTTGATTAATCATTTTAGTTATAAACCGTGCAATCTGCCCTAGGAATTAATTTTTTGGTTATAATACATAAAAAAATTGGCTACTAAAATTATCTATTGATAATAATACCTAAAAAAGGTGTTAAATATTTATAATTAAATTAAAATAAAAGCTAAAAAGAAAATTATTACTACACGCTGCTGTGCAGCTTAGCTAGGCAGGACGAACCATCATTATATTGTAACTTGTTGAAATTACCAATTTTGCTTTTCATTGTCTACTCAGTCATCTATCAGTCACAAATGTAGTTGATATATAGTACAATGTCTGAGTACAAACAAAAGCAAAATTACTCTACTGAATTAGACTTTGTACTAGACTAGTTAACATATATATATAAACCATCTCAAAAGGAAACCCAAAACCTAGAATATGTTTTGGCCTGTTTGGCCTGACTTAAAATAAGTTCTTTTTGATTTATTTTTGGGTAAAAATTTTATATTTTGATAAATGCTTTTTATACAAATATTAATGTATATTTGAGATTCTATCAGTTGCAAAAAAAAGTTAACTTTTTTCAGAAAAAAGTTAGGAATTTCTAACTTTGTCTTAAAATAAATTGACTTATTCTGAAAAAAGTTCTCCCAAACACCTCCTTTATCTATTACATTAAAATTTGTTGTGCATGTCTAAGAGTCTGTTCTGTGGTAGTAGTACATTTGGCAGATGAATCTACAACTCTTAACATTTGTCCAAACAAGGCTATTCATTAGGGTTTGAAATGACCGTTAATGACACAAAAGTCATGAGTTTTTACCTCTTTGTGGTGAAAAAAGATTGAGGTTTGAAAGTACCTTTCTCAGTAGTTCTTTTGAATTTTTTTAGCTCTACACAAATCTCTCTCGCTCTAGGTTTAATTATATATTCCAAAAAATTAAGAAAGATAGGCGTGGCCTAATAAGAGACTTATATGTAAACTTTTAAACGGTGGCATGTATTTATTAACAAAATAGTTAACAATTTTTTTAAAAACACATTATTTTTAATAAAAATATATATTAATTTTTATAGGATAGAAAGTGTTTTTGTGTTAGTAAAAATTGCTAAGTCATATACTCCTTAGTGAAATTGAGAGAGAATATTTCTTGTATGTTTGAACCGGGATTTATGAGAACGTGATTTTCAAATAAATAACAACAATAAAATTAAAAATTAAAATTAACACATATCATAAAAGAGTAAGTTCAATGTAATTTTATACTTCGTTCTATTGTTATATTATAGCATTAAAAATAAAAAAAAAATCAACTCCAAAGAATTTTATATTTGGATACATCCATGCATAAATGCATCATGATTCTATATTTGATTGTATATTTGAAATCAAGGATTAATCCATTCATCGTTACCACGTCATCAACTAAAAAGGAGGGTAAGAGTTAATTAAACAATTATTGTATGAGTCTTTCTGGTGGGTGCACTCTAAGCACTAATTTTTTATCATTTTTGTTGAGTTTGTTCATTTTTATTGATAATGATTTTTGTGCATGTCATCATTACTAATGACTAGAAAGTCAATAAAAATTTGACAACTAAATTTTTAATGTGTGCTCATGGGCATATTAGAAAATTCGTTATTATATTGTATATCAACAAATATAAAAAATATATTGAAATGGGTAAAGATTAAAGAAGTTAATCAAATTTGAAATTATGAAACTAACATTGTAATACAACTTTTATCTTACTATCAATTTTTTTTTAATATAATATTATGAAAATAGCAATAAATACTTAACATGTAGTACTGGACTTACCCTATTTATTGATAGTTTTATTGCCCACAGTGGTGTCACGCACATCATAAGCCCTTGTATCTTATAATTATGTTCATCCATCGTTTTTGTTGTATATGAAATGTGTGCCCTAGATTGTATACTAATTAAAAACAATTAGAATAGTGGCAGGAGGAGGTGGTAATTTGGAGTTTCGAGTTGAGTTGTAAATTCAGGTCAAAATTTTAATTTAGTTTGCATCCTGTTATGCCCAATATCTGGACATGGGTCCTAGGCAGGCCCAATGGCATAAGGTGGCCGGCCCACCTCGCATCTGGGCTCACTTGGCTTCAAAGCCTACATCCAGTTCGCATCGTGCTAAAGATGATAAAATATTCTAAGGCCCTTGGCCTAGCGTGGGGTCGCATCGCTAGCTCACCAGCCTTAAACTCATTCGGCTTCGATAAGGAAGAGAGAGGAGAACCGGCCCCCCAGCCCGGTTCGCTTCTCATCACCACCCAGGTCACATGGACTTGACAGAGAGACCCTCAGCCCGGCTCACTTGGCCAGGCTCACTACCTCCAGCTCGCTTCGCTAGCCCGGAGTACTTAGTACGGATTTCTCATAACTAGCTGAAAGGCTCCTAGCCTCATGGGCCCACCTCACTTGGTATTATTTGCTAAATCNAGGCTCACTACCTCCAGCTCGCTTCGCTAGCCCGGAGTACTTAGTACGGATTTCTCATAACTAGTTGAAAGGCTCCTAGCCTCATGGGCCCACCTCACTTGATATTATTTGCTAAATTTGAATACTACAGAAGGCCCTCCGGGGTAATATCTCAACATACTTATCTATTCGAAGACAGTTAGCCCCACGGGCTCTCATCTCATCAAGGGATCTGCACATGATCACCTTTACATACTGCTCCCGTGAGGCCACATCACGCACAACCGCTCCCGCGAGGCCATATCGCGCATAACTCCCTACGGGGACCCCTTGCTCTACAACTCCATGACAGCCCCCGAAGCCTAACGGGCTTGGGCCATGGCAGTTACAGACATCTGGGAAGTTTGCCCTCCACATCCACACAGACTTGGGCCAAAGCCCAGCACGTCTAAGGATTTGGGCCTGATGGACCGGACCAATACCTAGCCCATATAGGTAACTTGTCCTCCAAGAACTACGTGTGGCTTGAACCCCTATATAAAGGGTACGTAGGCCTCTTGTTTCAGTTGAGACAACAGTTGGCAGCAAGAGAACACATATTTTCTCTGGCCTTCTAACGAATCAACAACAAGATCAGCTACCAAAATCCATCACTTTCCTCCCGTGTTCTTCGCGTTCTTCATCAAGTTCATAGCAAAATCATCATATTTTGCTCCGTGATTCCAGCAAACCTCCAAATTACTGTTATACCAGTTTCTCCCTATAACAATTGGCGCTAGAAGGAGGGGTTCTTGACATCTGAGGGAGAAGGATGTCTAACTCTAGGAGAACCGGAAACTCATCAGAAAGTGATAGAGCTGAGGATGACGAGACCCCGAGACATGCCAACGAGAACCCGCCTCAGACCGACCCCAAACTCTTGGAATTCCTTGATGAGATGGGCCAGCAGATGCTCGAGTTCAACAAGAGAATGAGGCGGATGGAGAGGAGAGGCGCCTCTAAGAAGGCTAGCGCGAGCGCCCGGCGACGAATGAGGAGGGCCAATAAATCTAAGCGGCCCTGGTCGACCGTGAAACCTCGTGACCTCATGAATGATTTTAATGATGAAGCCGGAGATGTAGGGAAGGATGAATCATTAGAGTGGGATGAGGTGCCCCGCAGTCAGGCGCGGCAGGCCCATGAGACCCCTCACAGGTCGTTTCATGGCCCAGCCCCCTCTGAGGCGAAGGCAACCAGTGTTTTTGACAGGGTCGGGAGAAGACTAACAGAGCATGATCTAAGGATAAAGCTGGAGAGAGCCCGAACTAAAAACACTGAGGTAAGGCCCCCGAGTCTAGCACGTGAAGCAGAGGGACCCCCTCGCCATCGCGAGCGCGCCAGGTCCCCATATCGTGCTCATGTACCGGAGAGGCCCCCTCCCAGGGGAAGAAATCAGGAAGCTCAGTCCGTGATAAGTGGAGAATGTGGAGGCCGAAGGCGTGAACAGGCACCGCCCCCATCGCATAGGGCCAGTAATGAAAATAATAATGAGGAGAGGCTGGGAAACCTCCGCATGAACGATCTTAGGCAGCTCCTAGAGCGCATGGAGAAGGAGAAAACTGCTCCAAATCCTATCTCCACCCAGTCACCTTTCACCAATGAGATCCGAGTCGCACCTCTGCCCGCCATCTTCAGAAACAACCCGAATCTCACTTTTAATGGTGATACTGATCCAGCCGAATACCTAATCCGCTTCAATATTGAGATGGAAGTTTACCAGGTTTCCACTCTAGCCCGGTGTCGGCTATTCGCCGCCTCTCTCAGGGGTAGTGCCCAACAGTGGTTCTCCAAACTCGGGCCCATTATGATCGACTCATGGGAACTACTGGCAGATATATTCATCAAACAATTTCAGTCTTCCATGCTCTATGCCCCACCTGTGGCGACCCTTGCTAATATTAAGCAAAGGGAAGGAGAAACTCTGCAAGATTACTTCAAGAGGTTTAATGCCGAAGTACCCCGAGTTAGAGGAGCAACTGAAGAGGTTGTAAAGAACTTCTTGATAGCAGGTCTTAAGGAGGGAACTGACTTCTGGAAAAGCCTACAAGCTAAGACACCTGAAACATTGTCTGAGTTTTACCGGCAGGCTGAGCCCTTTAAATGGGTGGAGAAATCTATGCTTGACTTAAAGAAGAGTAACAACAATGGAGGCCGGGGAAAGAATAACAAACGCAAGGGATCCCGGAGTCCGGATAATAGATACAAGGGCCGTAGAGACAGAAGCCCCAGCCCGAAGAGGTATGACAAAAGGGAAAGAGAGAGGTCCCTTGAGAGCCATAGGTCAGAGGACAGGAGGCCTTATCCGAAATACAGTCGCCACACCCCACTAGTGGCCCCAATTGAGCACATCTACGCAATTAATGCCTCTAAAGGAATCTTCAAGAAGCCTCCACCAATGACGAATTACGGTAGAAAGGACTCTCGGAAGTTCTGCGCCTACCATGAGCAGTCGGGCCATGACACCGCCGATTGCAGATATTTGAAAGACCAGATTGAAGACCTCATTAGAAGTGGTCACCTCACTGAATGGGTGGTAAGAGAAGTGAAGAGACATCAGAGGAGTGATTATCATAGCGTCCCGCCTCCTCCTTCGAAAGATAAGGCTCCGCAGGATAAAGAGAGACCTGGGCTTGGCAGTACTAGAGAGAGCAGCATCCATATTATCATCGGGGGTCCTCATATTGGTGGAGATAGCAAACGAGCCATGGAGAGATATGCCAGAGAGGCCAAGGAGCGTCCCCTCACTAATATCCACCACCTCTCGCAGAGACCTCCCAAGCTGTTTAAGGGAGAGGAAACTGATATTATGTTTACCGAAGAGGATGCCAAATGGGTCCATCACCCCCATAATGATGCCCTGGTAGTTAAAATAAAGATCGGATCCTCGAATGTGCACAGAGTACTTGTCGATAATGGAAGCGCTGTTAATGTTCTCACTTATGACGTCTACCAGAAGATGGGTCTCCTTGACAAGGATCTCACGCCTACTATCGGCCAGCTCTACGGATTTACCGGGGCCTCGGTTAGCGTCAAGGGCCTCATTAAACTCCCCGTCACCCTAGGGGAGGAGCCCTGCATGACCACCCAGGTTGCTGATTTCATGGTGGTAGACCAGCACTCTGCCTACAATGCCATAATTGGCAGCCCCATACTGAAGGAAATGAGGGTGGTGACCTCTATTTACCACCTTTCAATGAAGTTTCCCATTCCAAAGGGGGTAGGATGTGTCAAGGGCTGCCAGTATGATTCTCGAGAATGTTATAACAAGGCCCTCAAGTCAGCCGAGAAGACAAGTAGAGAGGTAAAAGCCATCAATGTAGACGATTACAAGCCAAGTTCAGGTGATACCATGATCACACCGAAAATAGAGGACGCTATGTGCAACACCATCACCGTCGAAGAGCTCCCGCAAGATTATTTTGAAAGCATGGGAATTCAAGTAGAGCCGGTACCGGGGGCACTCATGATGGAGCCCTCCCAGCCAGTTCAAAATTTGGTAGAAGGAATTGTGGAAGAAGCTAGTGATGATGAGGAAACCCCAGAGCAGTTAGCAAAAAGACTCAGTAAAGGAAAATGGGTTCCAGAGGAGACCTCAGCAGTGATAGATCTCCCCAACGGATTCTCTCGTGAAATCACAGGCATCACCGAAAGATTAGTCAGTCCGAGCGGACCCGGGGGGTACACATTGGAGGATCAAAACAAGGAAGTGCTCTCTATTGAAGAAGTGGGAGAAGCAGGCATGACTCAGGATTTCGAGATGGATATTGATCCACGTATGCCCGCTCATGTAGAAAGAGCTGGGGCAGCCGAAGATACTATCACGATTCCGGTGGACGCACATGATCCTTCTAAGTGGCTGAAGATTGGCTCTAATCTCGACCCAAACATGAGAGACTCTCTGGTCTCCTTCCTCAAAAGTAACCTGGATGTGTTTGCCTGGTCTCATGCTGATATGGTAGGGATTGACCCTAAAGTTATGTGTCATCACCTCAACATTGATCCAAATAAAAAGGGGGTGAGGCAGAAAAGGCGCCCTGTCAGTGGAGAGAGGGCTGAAGCCCTCAAGGAAGAAGTGGACCGGCTCCTCAAGGTCGGGCTCATCAAGGAAGCTTTCTATCCCACATGGTTGGCCAATCCGGTTCTCGTAAAAAAGCCAAATGGGAAGTGGAGGACTTGCATAGACTTCACTGATCTAAACAAGCATTGCCCCAAAGATAGCTTCCCTCTACCAAGAATTGATCAACTAGTGGATGCAACTGCTGGTCACGCACTACTCAGCTTCATGGATGCTTATTCAGGATACAATCAAATTCCCATGTATGAGCCCGATCAGGAACACACAGCATTCATCACAGATAGGGGTCTCTATTGTTATGTTGGGATGCCCTTCGGCTTACTCAATGCCGGATCCACCTACCAGAGGCTGGTCAATATGATGTTCGAGAAGCAAATTGGTAAAACCATGGAAGTATATGTAGATGTTATGCTGGTTAAGTCTAAGGAGGCCGCGGATCACATCGGCCACTTAGCCGAGATGTTTGACATCTTGAGGAAGTACCGGATGAAGCTCAACCCCCAGAAATGTGTCTTCGGGGTAGAATCCGGGAAATTCCTAGGCTTCATTGTTAATCACCGAGGGATCGAAGCCAACCCGGCCAAGATCAAAGCTCTAATAGAAATGAGGTCACCCAGGAATGTCAAGGAGGTGCAGAGCTTAACCGGGCGGATAGCAGCTTTAAATCGCTTTGTCTCCAAATCATCTGACAAATGCCAAGAGTTCTTCAAAGCAATCAGGAGCATAGGGAAGAAGTTCGAGTAGACCCTTGAATGTGAAGAGGCTTTTCAACAGATCAAAGAGCATCTAGGCAGCCCACCTCTCCTATCCAAGCCTCTAGCAGGGGAGACTTTAATTCTCTATCTTGCTGTTTCAGACTACTCGGTTAGTGCTGTTCTGGTTAGAGAAGAAGCGGACACTCAGTTTCCTGTGTACTACGTGAGCAAGAGGATGCTTGATGCAGAGACCCGATATACTAACATGGAAAAGTTAGTTTATGCTCTCATTCTGGCATCAAGGAAGCTCCGACCTTACTTTCAGGCTCACAAAATTGAAGTAAGAACCGCCTATCCACTAAGGCAAGTAATGCACAAACCAGAAACATCTGGCAGGCTATTGAAGTGGGCGATTGAGCTAGGCCAATTCGATGTTTCATACAATCCCCGCAGTGCCATAAAGGGGCAGGCTCTCGCAGACTTCATTCTGGAATTTCCACCTCACAGTGACGAGAGCACACAAGTCCCCACTAAGGTCTCGAGCACCACAAAAGAAGAAATCAACGAAAACAACGCTCCTTGGTGGACCCTATATGTTGATGGAGCAGTGAATAATGAAGGAGCAGGTGCAGGGATAGAGCTTGTGACTCCGGAGGGACACAAACTCAATACAGCTATCCACTTCACCTTTCAGGCCACAAACAATGATGCTGAATATGAGGCCCTCATATCTGGCCTCAAACTAGCCTTAGAAATGAAGGC
>QRFB01018469.1:1442-13795 GCA_008931105.1 Oenanthe javanica | reverse complement strand
GGGGGGGGGGGTTTCGCTTCATGGATGACTTTATTAAGCAATTTGATCCATTGAATTGAAATTATTATAGAGGTTGTCAAAAGAGGGTTGTTCGAGCGCACAAAGGTGTTGGTCTAAGTTTAAGTTGATATTATTGGCTTCTTATCGGTTCATATATAGTAGTAATTTCTTTATAATGTCCCGAATTTTTTTAATTATAGTCATAGTTTTTTGATTTGGGAATCAACAACTAATTATTGTTGATCAATAAGTTTTAGAATAATAGCAATGTTTAAAATTAGGATACATGACCGAGTAGATAAGATTTGAAATCATCAGAGGATTTATCTATTTGCTAATTAAAGGACGGACGGCTATTTTTTGTCATGGATAAAAGAATACATATCTTATTTCACAAAGAATGAGGAGAGTTCATATTGGAGAGAAGAAAAAGAAAAGAGGTCACGGGAATAGGACGGGAAAGAATCATTTGAGGGTGTATGGAGAAAAGTTAAAGAAAACTGAATAATAAGAAACAATAGTTAAAAAAACTGAATAATAAGAGAAAATAAAAAACTTTAGTGTAGAGAGAGAGAACTGGAGTAATTGGAACTCACTAAACTAGAATTATCTCTTGTCGTTCCAGATCTTGGGTTTGAGTCTCGCTCACCAGGGGAATTATTATAGAATGGATACTAGTATATAAGAAAATGCCAGAAATGATATATTGCTTTGTAGTGGTTCGAAGTTATGTATATACTAGTTTATGATCCGGGTGATGCACTGGTTTAAAAAAAAATATTTTATGACTTTTTTATTTTTATTTTTAATAATTTTTTGATATATGTTTGGTTTTTTTCCCAATAATATTTTATATTATGTATAGAAACCTTACTATATTATTAATCATATTAATTGCTTAATATGATAAATGGTTAATTAATTTACGCTGGTTGTAATTTGTATTATAATCTTCTAATATAAAAACTATAGATAAAATAATAATAATATTGTTATTATGATAGAGTTCTAAAAGGATTATCAATAATTTGTAATTCTAAATATCATCCGACTACTAAACTTTTAATGTTTCGGTTTAGTTCTTTAACTAGACAATGTGTGTGTACATTGATTTGAGGCATGTAATTTTCAGACTCTAGTTATTTTAATTGAAATTTGTGTAAGTTATTTTGAGATTATTTGGACAGTTTTATATTTTAGTTAATGTGTGAATATATAGTTTATTGAGTTAAATTTTTGTTGTTAAATAGTAATTGTATGAAATCATTTTTTTGTTCCTGTAATATAAAATAAAACTATGTTACTCGGACTCTTCATTTTACCTTCAAGTACCCGTGTCGGACACTCGACACTCGGACATGGACACTCGGACTTGGACACTTATTTTAGACCAAAAACATGTATATTTTTCAAAATGTTTCCGAGTCCGATACTTGGACACGTATCCATGTTGGACACTTCTAGCCGAGTCCGAGTAACATAGAAATAAAATATGTATAGTGTAGGTTCTTGATTTTGACCCAAATAAGACTTTAGGAATTTAAGTGATTGGTTTGCCTTTTTTTGTTGTTGCAAGATTTTGGAGATCTTATAATGGTAAGAATTTCGGGAAGTGCACTCTTGCTATTTGTTGGCCTCCTTGATATATATGTACACATCTGAAACCAGCTTTTGGCATTGTATCAGGGCCCTTTTGGCAATATTATAGGTATAGATGTATGGGTCACATTATTAACATATTTTAACATTGTTTTAGTGTCGTTGAAGTATCAATTATAGATTTGTTATCATGCTTGTTTGTATTGGAAACTCTTACTGAAATTAAATCTATGTTACTCGGACTCGGCTAGAAGTGTCCAACATGGATACGTGTCCAAGTATCGGACTCGGCATCATTTTGAAAAATATACATGTTTTTGGCCTAAAATAAGTGTCCAAGTCCGAGTGTCGAGTGTCCGACATGGGTACTCGAAGGTAAAATGAAGAGTCCGAGTAACATAGAATTAAATTGATTAGAATATTGATTGTTGTTTTGTAACTGTTTCCTTCTAATCGTAATATGGTTTTATAAATAGAATTATCTATTTTAGGACTTTACAACAATAATTTTTCCCTAAAAGCTTACTTAATCTGGCTAGATGCTTGGATTATTATTNGGTTTAGTTCTTTAACTAGACAATGTGTGTGTACATTGATTTGAGGCATGTAATTTTCAGACTCTAGTTATTTTAATTGAAATTTGTGTAAGTTATTTTGAGATTATTTGGACAGTTTTATATTTTAGTTAATGTGTGAATATATAGTTTATTGAGTTAAATTTTTGTTGTTAAATAGTAATTGTATGAAATCATTTTTTTGTTCCTGTAATATAAAATAANTCAGACTTTGACTTCGTATTAATTTGGTATATATTGAGGCTATTGAAGGAGTTGATTTTGGCTGTGTATTTGTATAGTGTGTTTTGGAATTAGTTGTTGAAATGCTAGATTTAAATAGTATCCNATTGAGTTAAATTTTTGTTGTTAAATAGTAATTGTATGAAATCATTTTTTTGTTCCTGTAATATGAAATTAAAATATGTATAGTGTAGGTTCTTGATTTTGACCCAAATAAGACTTTAGGAATTTAAGTGATTGGTTTGCCTTTTTTTGTTGTTGCAAGATTTTGAAGATCTTATAATGGTAAGAATTTCAGGAACTGCACTCTTGCTATTTGTTGGCCTCCTTGATATATATGTACACATCTGAAACTAGCTTTTGACATTGTATCAGGGCCCTTTTGGCAATATTATAGGTATAGATGTATGGGTCACATTATTAACATATTTTAACATTGTTTTAGTGTCGTTGAAGTATCAATTATAGATTTGTTATCATGCTTGTTTGTATTGGAAACTCTTACTGAAATTAAATCTATGTTACTCGGACTCGGCTAGAAGTGTCCAACATGGATACGTGTCCAAGTATCGGACTCGGCATCATTTTGAAAAATATACATGTTTTTGGCCTAAAATAAGTGTCCAAGTCCGAGTGTCGAGTGTCCGACATGGGTACTCGAAGGTAAAATGAAGAGTCCGAGTAACATAGAATTAAATTGATTAGAATATTGATTGTTGTTTTGTAACTGTTTCCTTCTAATCGTAATATGGTTTTATAAATAGAATTATCTATTTTAGGAATTTACAGCAATAATTTTTCCCTAAAAGCTTACTTAATCTGGCTAGATGCTTGGATTATTACTTGTGCTTTGTAACTCACCCTTATTATCGTTCTGGTATTTTGGGACACTTGTAATTTGTAAAAGTATTGCAGTAAGAAATTGGATTGCTCGAGTTTTTTTTTAATATCATCTGTATTGTAATCTTTTGGAATTTCAGACTTTGACTTCGTATTAATTTGGTATATATTGAGGCTATTGAAGGAGTTGATTTTGGCTGTGTATTTGTATAGTGTGTTTTGGAATTAGTTGTTGAAATGCTAGATTTAAATAGTATCCATATTGAGATTACTAGAAATTGGTATTTTAATGATAATTAGGTAGTATTCTGTCATTTAAAATATCAAGGTAGTCTCTTGTGTTGGAGAAGAAATTGCAGATCAGACTCCATTGGTGACTCGTGGAGTACCAGAAATCAGTGAAAAGTCCCTCCACTCCTCCATTCATTTAATGGCTTATTTTGTTATTTTTGGCAGAGTGGGATNCCCTTTTGGCAATATTATAGGTATAGATGTATGGGTCACATTATTAACATATTTTAACATTGTTTTAGTGTCGTTGAAGTATCAATTATAGATTTGTTATCATGCTTGTTTGTATTGGAAAATCTTACTGAAATTAAATCTATGTTACTCGGACTCGGCTAGAAGTGTCCAACATGGATACGTGTCCAAGTATCGGACTCGGCATCATTTTGAAAAATATACATGTTTTTGGCCTAAAATAAGTGTCCAAGTCCGAGTGTCGAGTGTCCGACATGGGTACTCGAAGGTAAAATGAAGAGTCCGAGTAACATAGAATTAAATTGATTAGAATATTGATTGTTGTTTTGTAACTGTTTCCTTCTAATCGTAATATGGTTTTATAAATAGAATTATCTATTTTAGGACTTTACAACAATAATTTTTCCCTAAAAGCTTACTTAATCTGGCTAGATGCTTGGATTATTATTTGTGCTTTGTAACTCACCCTTATTATCGTTCTGGTATTTTGGGACACTTGTAATTTGTAAAAGTATTGCAGTAAGAAATTGGATTGCTCGAGTTTTTTTTTAATATCATCTGTATTGTAATCTTTTGGAATTTCAGACTTTGACTTCGTATTAATTTGGTATATATTGAGGCTATTGAAGGAGTTGATTTTGGCTGTGTATTTGTATAGTGTGTTTTGGAATTAGTTGTTGAAATGCTAGATTTAAATAGTATCCATATTGAGATTACTAGAAATTGGTATTTTAATGATAATTAGGTAGTATTCTGTCATTTAAAATATCAAGGTAGTCTCTTGTGTTGGAGAAGAAATTGCAGATCAGACTCCATTGGTGACTCGTGGAGTACCAGAAATCAGTGAAAAGTCCCTCCACTCCTCCATTCATTTAATGGCTTATTTTGTTATTTTTGGCAGAGTGGGATGAGACAGAAGGAAAAGAAGCAACACAACAATGGGAAGATGATTGGGATGATGATGATGTCAGTGATGACTTCTCTCTGCAGCTGAGGAGGGAACTGGAGAGCAACAACACAAATAAGTGAGCAAAATTTGATATGTACTGTCATAGCATTTTCCCTAAAGATGTTTGAAAATTTATTCTTGAATTTTGTGTTCTTTGGCTACGTGCCATCTTGTAATGGAAGTGTGCAACTACCTTTTGAAATCCTATTCGATGGTATAAACGAAGATAATTAATGGTGAAGTTTATACTTATGTGAAAAGTGACATAATGAACTTTAGTGTAAGCTTGCGAAAAAAATTGCAACTATTAAAATTTCCTATTTAGTGGAGTTAAGGTCGGACCGTGGTCTAGTTCGTCATACAGATATGAGATATGCTTTGTTCCACTAATCCCTTGTGACACAAATATTTTTGATTTTCTGTCTATTGTCTGGACAACTCGATAGACTTAAATTGCTTGGATTCGGGCACAGAACGTGGGATACGAAACTTGTCCAGAGTGGCGGAACCACCAAGTAATCGGAGGGGCTTATGGAGTACACTGAGATTTTAAATTATATGTGTTGTATGTAGTATATATATGTAGGTTTAAATGTGTGTATTATATATATCAGCATGATGATGAAAACAAAATATAACGTAACTTGCATCATATCATTATTATAATGTAGATGGGCTATATATAAAGTCAATACATCTTATCCCTAAAAAAACTACTACAATTCAAATATATTCAAATCAAAACTAATCTAATCTTATTTATCCTAAAAACTTGGTCAACATTAACTAATTATTAAAATAATTAGAATTTAAAAAATCAAAGCATAATTCTAACACTCCTCCTTGCTTTGATACTTTTTAACTTCTATTAAAACAAGCCATTGTCTTCAAGTTCTTGGATAGTAGCCTACTCGTGCTTTTACTTCTGCCATGATGAGTTTTCCACACAAAATAATATCAATTTCTTCTTCCACCAAACTCAAATATCTGGTGCTTCCATATATGCCTCCATACGTGTTGCCCAAATATTTGATTTGAATATAAACAAGATTTATGATATTGAGTTATGACGTGGGTTATGATATGCATTATGATTTATGGTTATGGGTTATGCTTATGATATTGAGTTACGACGTGGGTTATGATATGCATTATGATTTATGGTTATGGGTTATGCACAGGTCCCTCAAGAAGAAGAGAGCTCTCATACCATATGTAGGTTTAAATGTGTGTATTGTATATATCAGCATGATGATGAAAACAATATATAACGTAACTTGCATCATATAATTATTATTATGTAGATGGGTTATATATAAAGCTAATACATCTTATCCCTAAAAAATTACTACAATTCAAATATATTCAAATCAAATCAAAACTAATCTAATCTTGTTTATCCTAAAAACTTGGTCAACATTAACCAATTATTAAAATAATTAAAATTAAAAAAATCAAAGCATAATTCTAACAATATATATAAAAGAATTCTCTTAGTTCTACTCGTCTTAGGCTCTCCCTCGACCTCTTTAGACAACCCCTAAATCCCTGAATCAAAGAATTTGAGTTATTGAAGGTGGTCTGAAACCTATATATTTTAGAAAAGAATTGTGTTCGAAGCCTCCCTTCCAACATTTTTAGTACTGCAAAATAGTTCTCCCTCTGTCATTGTCCGGGTGTCATTGTCCGGGTAACAGACTCGGTACTTTTAATTTTTTCCGACATGGCACCTTGCCCATGGGTATAATTTTTTAATTATTATAGTAATGTGTCATTGTTTCAAATAAATTGCACTCTGGATATGTTTTCGTGAATTATATATATAAGGGGTGTTTGGTTCTTATTGGGAAAAGAGAATGGGTTAGAAATAGGGGTGACAATTTTAGTCAACTCATTACAGTGTTTAAACTTTCAATCAAGTCATTAGCCGTTACTAACGTTAAATATTGGACGGAAATCTTATTCAGCTCGCTGACATGGCTGATTTTTAACCAACATGTCCAGGTCAGAAGACCGTTGTACCCGCCTAACCATCTAAAAACCCAGAACCCATTCTTCTCCATTTAAATGACCAACTCCATTTAAACATTCTCTCTTCTTCATTCTTCTCTAATTAGGGTTCCTTCTTCCATGTAAACTTCAAGGAGTTCCACTGCTTCAAACCCATCAGTAAAAAATAATACGAATTACTACTCTAGTTTTGAATATGGATTCAATAACATAAAATTCAAGTGTGATATTGTAGCACCCCTTCAAGAAGTTTGGATAGAAGATACTTTAGACCCCGGTAGAAGCTTGGAGAATAAGAAGTGCTTACTGTGAATTGTTCATCAGTAGCCTCATATTCACCTCCGGGTCTCATCTGCTCCGGCGGACTCATCATCACCTCCGACGAACTTATCTCCTTAGGCGGACTCATCTCTTCCGGCTTCCTTATCTACAATGACAATTTCATCTCCAACGTTCTTGTTCTTTTGTTGATTTAAATGAACTTCACTCCCCGACCTTGTTCTTACCATCTTGCTCTACTCTATATAATTAGGTTTAGGAATTGATAAAGTGTATTTAGAATTAGGGATAAATTGTACTCCCTCCTACATTTGGGTTCCATTTGGGTTGGGCACGGAGGTTAAAAAAATTATATAAGGTATTATGAAAGAGAAGGAAAAATGGATGAAAGAGAAGGAAAAGTGGGTAAAGTGGTGAGGTCAATTGATATTTTATTGATAGATTTGAAAAGGTGGAAGAAAGTAGTGGGTGGAAGTAAATTTTATAATATAAAAGTTTACTATTTTTAGAAAGTTTTGAAATATAAAGAATTGGGTGTGATATCAAAAAAAGAAAGTGTAAAGAATTGGATGAGACAAAGGGAGTATTTAGAAGATGGGTGGGTACTATTGGATCGAGTTAAAAGATGGGTGGGTTAGACATCTAATATGACGGCTTATTTGGCATCAAGTAGACGGATTCCGTCTAAAGTCAACAACATTTAACGGTCGTGAAATTTTTAATTTGTTTAATGAGTCGGATGAAAGCTTTTAATTGATATGTGACCTGATTAAAAACTTTTTCAGTTGGATGACTTAATCGAAAATTAAACGCTATTTAACTCAGCAGATTGTCTGGTGTCAAAGGCAATCATACAAAAAGGGGAATTACCCCAGCTGTACCCCAAATCGCCTTTTGCATGGGAGGCAGAGGCTAAAAGTTCAAAATTTTGTTTATAAATAGGGTGTGGTTTATAATGTACATATATATTATACCTACATAAATTGTTGTTAACATTCATTCTACCTACTAGAATAAACAACAACGTGATTTACTCAAGCAAATCCAACATGCATTGGCACAGGTGATAGAATACTCTCTGACTTTATTTCAACAGAATCTCCCTCAGTAACAAACCAGCACTGACCAGGAGGTTGTATTAGCTCAGGGAAATTGTTTCAGCAAAGAAAATACAGGTGTTAAGAAAGGTGTTCCATAGAATTTCCGTGGAAGCTTCGACTCCAGAGTTTTCTAAGCTAAGATGATACTCTCTCAGTCCCGTCCACAATAAAAAATGAGTAATGCTAGAGAACCAAACAAATTTCCCAAAAAGTTTCCCAATTAAGCAAGATAAACTAAAAAAAGGAATTGGGCAGAAAGAGAACACCGCATAAACACTACAAAAATAGCCAAAGAGACCAGGACAACTAGGATACAAAAAACAAGAATATAAAGAGATCCTCGGGGGTAAAATAATAATAATATATATAAGGGGCTTGATCCTTGACAACCATTTGCTAGATAAACTTTATCCAGCAAATGGTGTCCCAACCATCGGATCAAGGCCTGGACAGTGGGGATTAAAAAAAATTAATGGACGGGCCGCTGTTATTAACCGCGGCTTGTGTAGGGGTCGCTGTTATTTAACAGCGGCATGCCTCTTTTTTTATTCACGGCTTGTCCATACAACACATACATTCGAACTCAACTATACACACAAAACATACAAACCCTAATTTCCATCCTCCAATTCGATTAAGGGCCTTAATTTACAATACACCATGCTTCTCGTACTCCTCTCCCCAATATCCGCAAATCAAACCCTAATTCAAAATTTATCCCCAAAATCATGAACCCTAATTCAAATCTTAACCCCAAATTCATCAAACCCTAATTTGAAACTAACAAATCCAACAAGCATGATTGAATAATGACCTAATTCGTTTGCTTTCAATCACAAAGAAGTGTAAATTCAATTGCTACAATCTACCTTCGATTGCCAACTCATACAACAGCTTTGATTTCAATTTGCGAGGTATAAGAAGAGGAGTATGAACAGCGTGCGTGTATTGATTTGGTAAAGGGAAGGTCGAGCCGCGGTTAATAACAGCGGCCCATGCACGAGCCGCGATTATTAACAGCAGCTCATCCCTATTTTTTTTAAATCGTAACCGTCCGAGAACTGATATAAGGGCCAGGAAGCCATTTGCTGCCCTTGATCAGCTCCCTATATATAATCAATCCACGCAAGTAAAATGGAGGAACAAAGATAACATATCACTTTGACAATAAAACAAGATGAGCCAACAAGCACTAGACAAAAAGAAAAGACAAGGCAAGCGGAAGAAGGCAAAAGCTCCGAGGACCGTGCAAGCTTCGGGGCTCTGATACCAATGAAGGACACCTGTGCAAATATATATATATAATTATACTATAAATATTTTGGGATTCCGGTGAGTGTTTTGAACAAGCAAATATTTTCTCTACTTCTTTCCAATGGATCAAATCCCCATATATGGGAAAAACTAACACACCCTCCACCCCAAAATGTAACTGCCTTTGTAATAAATATATTGATACACCATTAGTATATTAATTATACAATCAATATATATTTTGAATATATTTATTTTCCTTTATTTATATTTAGAAATTAAAGTCAATTAACAAAAATTGGGTTAATTTGACCGCACAAAACAAAGAAGACATGTGAGACTGAGGGATTACATTCATTATAATCCTGTCTGTCTGCTACAGAACTAATAGCATTTCTTTTCAAGATTCTATCTTTTCAAGTTACAGATGAGAAACAATGACATCTTTCCCCAAGTAAGAATACTTGAAAGTCGGCAGTTCCCGTTATTGTTCATAAATCATTAAATTGTATTTCTATCTTAAACTGTTTTCAGACTTGTAGAAAATTCGGAGTCTCCGGATACAATGCAGATGTCTTAAAATTCGGAGTCTCTGAATAATTGCAGGTGTCTTGATGGGGCTCGACAATCCCAGACTATCCAAACTATTCCGACTTCCAATTATTCACAGGTTATTTCGTCAATGTCAACTAAATTTAAGTAAATATCCACTCCGTCCCCTTTTAGTGTCCCTTTATCTTTTAAGCATATTTTAACGCGCATAAAAATTATAATTTGACAAAACGAGGGAGTAATTTGAAGAAATTAATCAAACAGAGCAGGGCGATATAGGTTCTGGATCATACGGGTTGGGTTTGCAACTCATATATAAGATGGTCCCTTTTGCAATCACGAGATATATGCAATATTGGCATGTAAATGAACGGTTTATGTTGTATGAAAATATGGATTACACCATATATTTAAGTTGGTGTAGGTTGACCACGGGAAGTGGTAGAGAGATTAGTATTAAATCTCAACTGTAAAAGAGTTTTTTTTACCATTTTAACCTTGATGTATGGCTGGTTAATTACTGTTGAATGAAATGGTAAAAAAAAGGAGGGGGTTTAAAAACTACATAAAAAAAGTTAATGAAGAAAATCGTGCTACAGACAAACTTCTTAAGCTACGAATTCCAAGGTTCTTAAATTCCTGATTCTAGCTTTGAAATCATGTTTCAGAACACCAAATTTAATAAACCTTCTTGGTATTCGATATCACATGTAGTAACCCCTACTCTTGCTCAGGAATACTTCTCTAAGGTCCTCGATACCTTCGGAAACATAAACAACCCTGGGGATGATCGTGTGGGAGCATACCTCCACCTTTCGAAGTATCAATGGCCTCTAACATGGTCACCACTTCATCCATCTCAGGCCGCTTGTCGGGGTTAGCATCCCAACATCGCTTCATTACATTCGCAAGAGAACTGGGGCAGCATCGAGGGATTTCTGGCCTTAAATTCTGTACTTTCAATTAACAAAGTTTAATAACTTGATTTAAAAAAATTATAATGCTTAATTTGAAAAGTACTTTTGTTTATACCTGGCGGACAACAGCAGATGTCACTTCCGAGAAGCTGAGGTCAGGATATGGCATGTCACAGCAGTATATTTCCCATACACAGATCCCATAACTATACACATCACATTTCCTGTTGTATGGATTTCCATTAAGAACCTGATACATCTGCCATGTCAGTTCAGGTGGCTAGATGCCTTGAAACTTGCAGTTTAAACAATGGTTAGTTATCTAGCTGGTACTGAACTAATGCAAATCATAAAATGGGTGAATGGCTAAAAAAAAAGTCTACAAACAACTCATTCAACCCAGCTATTTGCACACTCTGGGATGCTGTCCAACTAAATTAGATGGAAAAGTAAACAAGTGGTTACATAGTACCCTACATAGCTACTGACCTGGCGTCTACATGGAAAAGCAATCTTGCGTACACAATATTATGGCTCAATTGCATAAAAGACGTACATACTAGGTTGAATATGGAGTTGGAGACTAAGTAGATATGAGGCTCTTTTTTTTCAATGTATCAGATTTTTCTTTTGTGAATTATTATATTATTTATTTAAGTATAACCATCAAAAAATAAAAAGTACAAGGGAAAGAGGGAGTGATGATTGAAACCCATGACAAGTTTATAAGAGAGGGAGAGGAGATGGGGGATAAGATGCTGACCTATACCTTGATCCTTAACATGAGGCTTAAGCACTTCTCAAGTTGAGTTGCAGAACATAATATTTTGGTAAGGAACTAAAAAGATCGATCCGAAATAGGGGGTTGACTGGATAGAGATCAAAACAAGGTTATAAATAAGTTTTTTTATTTTGACTGTTATTGAACTAGTACAAGATTGTTGTCCTCGTAGATATTGTTAATCGCTGCCAACGCATGTCCTGAGTCANTTGAACTAGTACAAGATTGTTGTCCTCGTAGATATTGTTAATCGCTGCCAACGCATGCCCTGAGTCGACACAATTAATACTTACATGCTCAATTGTCTACTTTTTCTGTCTAATTTAATAAGATAACCGAAGAAGTGTACAATTTGCTGAATGGAACAGGTCGTTGAGACTTTTTTAACCATGAACCAAGTACTATACTTGCGTAATCTCATTGCCTAGTTGAATTAACCACCTAAACATATCCTTGTGTTAATAAAACAAAGAAGAAAGAAAGCACACTTAAAAATAGAGAAGATTGAGATAAGGGAAATTAGTTACCTCTGGTGCCATATAACCAAGGGTACCAGTTTCACCAGTCATGTCATTCGGGTTTGAAGCCTCCACACGAGCAACCCCAAAATCAGCTATTTTTAATGTTCTTGTCTTGTCTAAAAGCATATTTTCTGTTTTCACATCCCTATGAACAATCTTCTGAGAGTGGAGATAACTCAACCTAACAAGATTAATCAAGCAACTACTAGTTATAGTTGATCTTCATTCATAAGGAACCAGAACTATCTCACTGAAAATGATAACTCTAAAC